>BLXL01011178.1:0-11857 GCA_023170135.1 Acarapis woodi | reverse complement strand
TTTGCATCAGTTTTAATATTTTTCAACGATTTTTCGCTTTGTGTAAATAATGAATTTTTTTCTCTTGTTATATATTTAGGTCCTTCAAGTTTTTTAACCATTGTTATTTTATTATCGTCAGCTGAATGATCTTTCAAACTAGCGAAAACTGGGATTTGCAACTGATCTGTGCCAGGAATCACTTTTTACAACAATTGTGGATCAAAAAAAATTAATGAGATATGAAGAAATTGCAATTTTTAAAGATAATGCAAATATTGATTACAAAATTACTCAAAAATGTAGATATCCAACTAAACAAGCAATTCAAAGTTCTGAAAGCGACTTGGATTTGAAAATTCCTTTAGAAATTGATAAAAATATTTCGAAATCAGAAAAAAGAGATGACAGGCCTATCAACTATGATCATTCAAAATGTAAAACTCATCATTTGATTGAAAGAAAAGAATCTGATGTGACGAGAACTGAATCTATTTTACAAGATTCTCGAGACGTTACTATGATCAATTTCAATAAAGGCAAAGAAAAAAGAATACTTGACGATGTAGAACAGTATCCGTCAAAGAAAAGTTTAGAATTGTCGATTACAAAGCCTATACATAAACTAAAACAAAAATCGAAAATTCAAAAAATATCTACTGTTGAGCTCACACCTATCAAAAAATCAATTATGAATAATTTGTTGAAAGTATCACAATTAGAAGATTCTAATGAAATACCTAGACCAACAGAGGAATCAATAAAGATTTTTCAAAAAGAGCAGACATTTTCTACTGTAGAATCATTTCCCAATATTAAAAGTACATCCTCAGAAACAATTCAAAAAATACAACCCGATACTTTCGAAGAAAACATATCGAAACCCCAGATCAAATCGATCCCTAAGAATGAAATTGAATCAAGTCAAAAGGCAGAACTTTATTCATCTATTAAATATAAATCGACTGCTAAACAACCAGAAACTAGTAACATTGAATTTATCAGATCGCCAATAATTTCAACAGATTTTAAGACGAATATTTCACAAGAGATACCAATAAAAAAACATAAAAGTTATGAATCAAATTTACCAAAATATAAGAAATTTTCGAAACCTAAATCAATTTATGAAAAAGAAACAAAAATACATGAAATCAATATTATGAGTGGGAAAAGTAAAAGCCTGGATGAGAAAACAAGACCACAAATCGAATCCATGACTGAACGTGAAATGAAGTCTGATCAAAAAGCAGAATTTTATTCAGCAGTTAAATATAAATCAATCGCTAAGCAACCGGAAATTAGCAATGTGGAACTTCTTAAAACGCCAAAATTTTCTTTAGATTTCAAAGTAGATAAATTAGATGAAATGGAATCAAATTTTGAAATAAAAAATTTCGATAAAATCAAGCGAAAAAATCAATTTGAAAGACGAATCGAATCAGAAGAAACAATTTCATTAATCGAATCAAAAGAAATGAAATTCGATGAGAGAAAATATAAGAAATCGAGTATTGAATTAGAAAGTACTATTTCTAAGAAAGAAGCAGCTAACATATATGATCACAATAGAAAAAATATAATTAATTATGGTGACAAAGAAGAAAAACCAATTAGATTTACAAATTTGGAAAATTACAACCAAATTTCTCAAATGGAGAAAGATCGGGTCTCTATGAATATTTTACCAACTAAACAATTAGAAAGCAGTCAAAAAATACAGGCTCAAAACATCTCGAAATTCAAATCGACCTTCGAACTCCAAAATTTGACAATAATTGATGATAAGACATCACATAAAATAGAAAAAACTTCGAAAAAAGAATTTCTACCTAAAGAATTTGATGAGACGACAATCTCATTAATAGAAAATGATAAAATTGTATTGAAAAAAGTGATTCCTGGCACAGATCAGTTGCAAATCCCAGTTTTCGCTAGTTTGAAAGATCATTCAGCTGACGATAATAAAATAACAATGGTTAAAAAACTTGAAGGACCTAAATATATAACAAGAGAAAAAACAATTAGTGCGGATCGAAAAATTGTACCTTTCAAATCAGAACCAGAGTTGACAGAGAAATATATGCCTGAATTCAAAGAGATTATAATAAAACCATCGACATACACCAGCGAGACAAAAAGTGATACTCAATTTGTTTCTAAAATATATGAAACTTATGAAGATAAATATATATCACAAATCAAAAGAGACTCAGGTCAGGTACCTGATATGCATAAAAAAATCAGTCGTACATCAAGTCCATTAATAAGCTCGAAAAAGTATACATACCATAAAGATTTTAAAAGTTTTGATGCTGAAAAAATTAGTAAACAAATCCAAGAATTCAAAGGGGAAGAATCTTTATAATTTTTAATTTCTTTTCCTATCANNGAATATCAATGATAGTGGTACGTATGAATGTAGGGCTGAGAACAAAATATCGAAATCATCAATCAAATTCGATATAATTGTTTGCGACGAAATTTCATTTATGAAAAATCAGAATAAAAGATATTCTCAAATCGAATTATTGGATTTAAACAATTCAAAAGTTATAAATTTGATGAATAAATCTTTATAATTTTTAATTTCTTTTGCATCAGTTTTAATATTTTTCAACGATTTTTCGCTTTGTGTAAATAATGAATTTTTTTCTCTTGAAATAATTTCTTGCTTGGATTGATCAAAAATTTTCAAATTCGATTTACTAGATGTGCTTTCGATTAAATTGTGCTCGTCTTGCGCAGTTTTTACTTTTATAGGTTGAACTCTAAGTTCATCTTGTTCATCACTAATTTTGATCTTTTTAGAGCATATTGTTTTGATTTGTTCTTTTGATTCAGTTTCGTTAAATCCATCTAAAGCTGAAGTATCAAACTTTCTCGTGACTTTTTGGGCAAATTTTTTCGTGGGAGAAATTCTTAATTTTTGATCAGAATCCGGATTAATATTTTTGGACATATCAATATTTGAAAGATCATTTTGATAAATTTCACTTGTATATTTCTCTTGACTATCAAATTTTTGCTTTTGCTCTTTTTTAATTTCTTTATTTGAACTGATTGTTTCGAGTTGTTTATAATCTGAAATTCGTTCTTGTTGATCAATTAATTTACTTTTTATTTGTTTTTTGTGAATATTTGGCAGCGAGAAAAAATTTTCAAAATCTGCTTGATTTATTTGATATTTGATATCAGAATCTAATTGTGAATCAGATAATGGTTCAGTGAATTGAATAAATTCTTTTGTTTTTGGACGACTTTGATATAAAGCGAAATGTTTACTATCAAGTTTGTTTGATTTTTTTACGCATTCTTTCTTAGGTAATTTAGATTCAGTTTCAAAGTAGACTTCGTTTATTTTGGCTCTTTTACTATTTATGCTAATATCTTGTATAGATTGAGATTTAATTGGGCCAAATATAGCTTCTGGAACAAGATAAACTTGTTCTTTTTTACTTGATTTTAGAAAAGATTTTGGATAGACTTCAAGGTATTTTCTCACAGACAATTCTTTATCAAAGTAATTTTTAATTTTCAATTCATAAATACCAGAATTTTCGCGTTTAGCATTATGAATCGTCAAACTGACATATCCATTATCATCCTGATATACTTTGAACTTATCTAGATTTGAAATTAAGTTTCCATTTAAGTACCATTCATATTTTAAACCGGTTAATGGTTGTAATTTCGTTTCAAAATGAACTATATCGTCTTCATATACTTTTTTTGGACCGAGTAAAATCAAATCATCTATTATTTTCGTTTCAAGTTTTTTGAACTCAACAGAAATCGTTGACTTGTGTTCTTCATAAGAAAGTTCGCGTTCATTACTAGTTTGATCAAATACCTCAAGATTAGCAGATACACTTTCTTCCCCAAGCACATTTCTTATTTTACAAGTATATATGCCTGTATCTTGCTTTGTTATATTATTGATAATTAATATTGCTTTATCTTTATCAAGTAATTCTCTTGAATTTTCGTTTTGCATTGGTTGACCATCTTTTAACCACGTAACTTGTAAGTAATTTTTCTTTGTTGGAATTAACATAGCCTCGAATTTTACCTGCTTTCGTTCTAAAACTTTTCTCGGGCCAAATAAGAAACTTAAAAATTTTGGTTTCATATTAAGCAAAATAATTTCCTCTTCAATTTTTCGCAAATAACTTTTGTCTTCAATTTCTTGTCTCTTTATTTGAGAAAAAGAATCAGCAGACTGTTGCCTGGTAAATTTGTCTTCTTTATTTATTCGATCTGAAATTTGATTTGTAATTTGGTTAACTATTGGTTGAGATAAAAATTTATCACTTTTCTTTTGTTTTAAAGAATGAATTTCTTCTAAATAATTTGATGTTTTATCCAATTTACGTTTGCTATTTACTTCATAAATTTTATCTTCGCTATAATTAAATGCTTTGCTCTCGAATTTCGTTGTATCTCTTGCAGTTGATGTTAATTGACTACTGCATATTTGTTGACTTGATGCTGTTTTATATGATTTATTCATCAAATTTATAACTTTTGAATTGTTTAAATCCAATAATTCGATTTGAGAATATCTTTTATTCTGATTTTTCATAAATGAAATTTCGTCGCAAACAATTATATCGAATTTGATTGATGATTTCGATATTTTGTTCTCAGCCCTACATTCATACGTACCACTATCATTGATATTCAGATTGTGAACTGTTAATGAAACATAATCATAATCATAATAGATTTTAATTCGTTCTTCAATTTCCTCTATTAGTTTATCATTCAAATACCAGTTTATTTTCATTGAATTATCTCCAATAGGTTCTAATCTACTTTCCAAATGAAGCGTTTGTTTTTCTAGATATAGATTACTTTGTAAATAGAATGGTATAAATTTCGGACCTATTTTGGGTTCTTTTTCTTTAACTTTTACTGGTTTGCCATACAAAGTTTGCTCTTTAAGTTTTTCAAATAAAATAAATGTTTCTTTTTTATCTAAGTTATTCTGTTTTATTATCTCATCTTTATCAATAACATTCACATTAGCGGTTACACTATCCACTTGATTATATTTATTTTTAGCTTCACATGTATACACACCAGAATCAAAAATATTCGCCTCTTTTATGATTAAAGAAATTGTACCCAATCCTTTAAACATTGTTATTCTGCTACCACTATCTAATGGCAAATTATTTTTGTACCAATTGATTTCAAGATTTTCAAAGTTTATTGGAATTAATTTTGTTTCTAATTGAATAGTTTTTCCCTGATTTATACTTCTAGTACCATATAGATTACTTATGAATTTTGGCTTCATCTGTATACCGATTTCATTTTCATATTTTTTCTCTAAGATATCTTTACTTTCTTTATATTGCAATGAATATTTTCGCCAAAATTTTTCAAATTCTTCTTGTTGTCTAGAATATTGATGTTCTTTAACATCTTTGTAATATTCAACTTTCAAATTAGCTTTAAAAATTGCTTTACCATATTTCGATGTAACCACACAACTATAATTGCCAGCATCTCTCATTTCTGCCGAGTTAATGGTTAAACATGAAAAACCAAAATTAAAAAATGTTGTTATTCTTGATGCTGATTGCAATGGTTCATTATCTTTAAACCATTCACATTGCATTTCGTCAAGATTGTAAACAGGCTGAATTTTAGCTTCAATATGCACCGTCTCGTTTTCTTTTACTTTTAATTTCTTATCATTTTCAATAAATCTTGGCACATTATTTTGATTATCTAAATTATTTAGATTATTTTGATAATTTTCCGGCACAACTCTCACAAACGCTGATGATCTACATTCACCTGCTTCATTGCTAACAACAATTTCATAAATTCCAGAATCTTCGACTTTCAAATCTAAAATGTCTAATGATATACAATTGAAATCAAATCTAATTGTAAATCGGTGTCCAACTTGTAATGGTTTACCATTGTGGAAACAATTTATCTGAAGATTATATTCACTCAAATGAAATATTTTGCCATTCAAATGAAGATTACTACGTTCCACGAACACATTTTTAGGCTGAGTGAGGTGCTTTATAAACCAGGGTTTTATAATCAAATCTTTCAATTCTGGCTTATTTTTAATAAATTCAAGATCTAAATCGGTCAATTTACTATAATCTAAAGGCAAACTATTTTTTACAGTCAAGTTTTTACTTTTAGAAATTTCACCATATTTTGAGATTATTTTGCATTCATATACACCAGAATCTAAATAATCGACTTCCTGAATTGTGAGAGCAATGTAACCGAAATCAAAATAGACTTTGTATCTATGTCCGATTGATAATGGTTTAGAATTCAAATACCATTCAATTCGAATTGTAGGGTCGTTGTAATTATCAATTTTTGTTTCAAAATAAGCTGCTTGACCTTGTTCTAATTCACTAGGCCCATAAAGAGGGCAAACAAATTTAGGCTTTTTATTACTTATTGCTGAATCTCTATTTATCGATGATGAATTATTCGAATTCAAATTTTCCATTGATTCGCTTTTAGGAATCGATTTTTTTGTTTGGCATGATTTTAGCGAACTTAGTTGAACATTTTTTCGTTCTGGATAATGAATTAAGTTTTGAGTTTGTTGAGTTTGTTGAGTTTGTTGAGTTTGTTGAGTTTGTTGAGTTTGTTGAGTTTGTTGAATGAATTTATTATTCTCTTGAATAGTATCATAGCTTGACGATTCATAAAAAGAAAACGAAGAGAATTGTCTAAATTTTTTGGACAATTCATCATTGGAAATAAATTTGGATAAAACATTTATATTTATTGATGAGCAAATAGAACCAAAATTATTTGTGATTTTAAGCTTAATTTCTCCATTATCAATCACTTTTAAATTATTGATCTTCAATGAACAATAACCATTATTTATATAAAATTGATATCTTTCGTTTGATTGATCTATCGGTTCATTATTTAAAAACCAATCGAATTTTAGATTTTTATCTAATCTAGGTTCAAACAGACACTGCAAAGTAACAAAACTATTTTCGATGGGTTGGTTTAATAGCTTCAATTCACTTATAAATCGCGGCGCTGACATTTTGATATGATTTCAAAATTTTTGAGTCAAAATGTTTCAAATTAAATTTTGTATTTTCATTCACATTATTTGTGTATAAAAATTTAAATCTTGAAAACTCGTTCAAACTGATAGAAAAAAAGATAGCTAATGATATATGCAAAAAATATTATATTTTAAAAAACGAATTAAAAAGATAAAAATAGAAAATAAGATAGAAAAGAATTTTTTTTCCACTTGAGAAGAAGAAAAATGAATTAATATTTTTCGAGGTTGATTTAATTCAATTCTTCAATATTTTTAACCATTAAATTTTTTATCATATTTGATGGTTGACGGTGAAGAGAGGGTTGATTAAAAAAAATAGAGATAAAAATTAGAGAACTAATGTTCTAAATCTTTTTTCCTAGTTTAAATTGGGGAAAAAATAGCTTTGGAATTAATAATTTTATTCAGTTCTAGAGATCATTGTATATTTTAAGTAAAATTTAAAATGCTTAAGATAATTATGCTGCGATAACAGCCCTAAAAACACAGTTTTTCTATTAGTTAAATTTTTATATTTTGAAACACAAACTTCTGTTCATCTTCATAAGAATTGATGCGAGGATGATATTTTTAGTAAGAATATTTCTAACTTTTGAGATGCTTATATAACATCATTGTCATTTCACTATCATAATAACTAGAAACCTAATTTTAAGAATTTTCTTAGTTTCTTTCTAAAACATTGAGCCTATGTAACTTTTTGGCTTGACATTTTATATTATTAGGTCCATGTACGCTTGCACGATTAGTTGTTGATTTAAAAATAAAACTCTTAAACTTCTTTAGTAATATTCAATTTGCTTTTTTCATATTTGACAATTATCTCTTTTTTTATACCTATTCGAAATTTGTTCGACAAATAACTGACTTACCACGAATTAATGTAAAAAAAAAATGGTGCTTACAATAAAAGAAATAAATGGTATAGAAAAAATTTTTGGCTGATGCTTGATTCGTCATTAGTCTGAAAAAAATGAATAATCCTGGCTTGAAATTATTTTGTAAATTATAATCAAGAAAAAATTTCTTTTCTGAATCAACTTTACTTTCAATTCATTTTAAACAATAATAAATGAAATGGTTCTTATGACTCAGTGTTTTTTCGATCTTAAACATGTTTTTTAAGAGAAAATTGGATTCTTCTTTTCAAAATATTTCCGAATTTGATTTAAAAACATGAAACTTAGAAAAAAAATTAAAAATTATTTGGTATTTTTCAAAATTAAAATTATCAAAATTATTTGCAAATTCTTGATATAGAATGAAAAAAGATTAAAATTTAATTTAAATTTTCATACTTAAAAATTGAAATAAAAGCATTTTCTGATTTTTAAAATTTGAGTGAATATTATTCAAAAAATATTACAATTAGATTAAATTTACTAAAAGTGAAATCGGGAAGAATGATTCATAAGCTAAAAATTCATCAACGAAAAAAAAAATGCTAATTAAAAAAGTTCTAGAATTAAGATTTTTGAATTGTAAATTGTCTGACATGTTTCGCATGTAATCGAAATTTATTGCTCATTTACACATTCTAACTGATTCAAGTATTTTGAGGATAAATAATAATTAGTTATTGGATAAGATTCATGATGACAACAATTTATGAACCACTTTTTATAAAGTCTTACTCATATTTTGCACAAATCCTGTGTACTAAGCTTATTATTGAACTTACACAAGCAAGCCTGATAATTAGATTATTGCTAAATATATTAAATAATTGTAAAAGATTGTATAAAATGAATTTCAAAGCAAGAAAAAAAAATTTTGTCTTGCAAATTGAGAAAATAATTATAATTTTATTTTTTTTAAATTATAACCATTCGAAATTTGCACGGAACACATGGCCAATAAGAAAGTTGAAAAAAATAGATTTTATCGCTTCTTATGATAGCTTGTTATATATTTTTAAAACTTTGATTAATTTTCTGAAACACATCAATGAAAACTGTTCATTTAGATGAAAAAAAATCGAAAAACGAGGGATATGGAATATTTGAAAAATAAAAAAGAATATTTCAAATAATTTTCTAAGTATATAACATCTCACAGCAAAAAAATTCAAATTGAATAATTTATTGATTTAATTACTCCTATTTTTTATGAAATTTCAATTTAGAAATTAATAAATTTAAATATCAAAAATTCAGATGATTGATTTGTGAAGTTTTAAATTAATTTCAATGGCGAAATAGAAAATAATATATTTTAATAATAATTTTAAATTTAATTTTAAAATATATTCTTATCTTTATAATACATTCGAATTATTTTAATATGTTTCCGAACTTAGTCTCCTCTATTATTTTGCTTTCTTCTGACTTATTTACAGGTAAATAATTATCGATTTGCATCGTATAATGCACGCGTCCAGAAGTTATTGATCGTAATTTGCTAGAAAGATTAAATGTCTGAGCAAAAGGTATGAGAACATCAAGTATCTGATTATCAGCGGTTGTTTTATGATTACAAATTATCGCTTGTCGATTTGCAAATTCTTTGATAACTGATAAATAATTCTCTTCAAAAATTTCGACGTGCATTTTCATAATTGGCTCCAGAAGATAAAAATTTTTAATATTTTTCTTAAATGCTTCTTTAACACATTCATAGGCTGCTGAAATTATCACTGTATCTATTGTTTTTGATGTTACCTTAAAATCATAAAGTTCAACTTTAGTATTCACAACTCTATAGCCCAATAACGGACCATTTTCAAGAGCAAGTTGAATACCTTTTTCAATACACTTTGAATGAGATATTTTAAGCCGATACAAATCATTTTTATCATTAACAATTATTTTTAAAATTTTTTCATCCGTTTTAATTTCCTCATTACTTATACTTTGNNCAATTATTTTTAAAATTTTTTCATCCGTTAATTAGTCAAATTGTAAGGAGATTTACTAGTATTCAACCAGATGAGTTAGCTAAAATTCGAAATATAGGTATAATCGCCCATGTAGATGCTGGTAAAACTACAACTACTGAACGTATGCTTTATTATAGTGGTCTGACTGAAAATATCGGCGATGTGGATAAGGGTAATAAATTTGAAGTAATTTGCTAATTTTTAACTTATCTTTTATTCACTTAAATGATGAAAGGCAATACAGTCACTGATTATATGGTACAAGAGCGAGAACGTGGTATTACCATTACATCTTCACCCGTACAATTTAATTGGAATAAACATACGATTAACTTAATTGATACACCCGGTCATATTGATTTTAATTACGAAGTTGAACGTTCTTTGACCGTTTTAGATGGTGCGATAGGTAAACATTTTTTTTGAATATTAAAATTTTACTATCGAATCCTACTAAAATTTTAGATTTGTAGTTACCCTTGATTCGTCGGCTGGTGTCGAGCCGCAAACATACCAAGTATGGAAACAATCCAACAATTTTCTAATACCTAAACTTGTATATCTTAATAAGATGGACAAACCACGTTCTGATTACAAAATGTGTTTAGATGATGTTTTGAAACTAAAGACTAATAGTCTGTTGATGCAATTGCCAATTTATGATGGCGAGAAAAAATTTCAAGGCGTTATTGATCTGATTAGTTTAGAAAAGAATATTTGGAAACTGAAAGAAAATTTGCAAGGCATTGTTGTCAGCCGCGAAAAATTAACTCAACAAGACGTTGAATTCAAAAAAGCAGTTGCACTTAAAGAAGATTTAATCGGCAAGCTATGTGAATTTGATAATAAGCTTGCTGACCAAGTTTTAAACACAGAAATCCTACTTGAATTACCTGATCAATTAATTGTGAATTCAATACGAAAATTAACTATTCAAAACCAAATCGTACCTGTATTATTAGGTAGTTCATACAAAAATATAGGTATACAACTATTGATGGATGCAATCACACGCTATTTGCCTAGTCCTTTAGAGCGAAATTCATACATTTCAAAATTAGTTCATAATCAAACATCTGGTTTTTTATTTAAAATTAAATACGACAAAAATTTAGGCGAATTGTTTTTTGTTCGAGTTTATGAAGGTACTATAATGCCAGGAATTAAATTGTTAAATTATTCAAAAAACAAAGAAGAACGAATCGATAAATTATTCAAAGTGTTTGCCGATAAATATAATGAAATCAATTTAGCAAAAAAGGGAGATATCGTTGCACTTACAGGTCTTAAGTATAGTTCGAATGGCGATTTCTTCATAATGAATCGCCAAACGGCTAATCAAATAGATTTTTACTTAAAAAAAACAAATGAACTGCCCAAAAATGAGGAGATCATTCTAAGAGGACTTAAAATTCCTGAACCTGTTATATTTTGTTCAGTTGAAGCACCGTCTACTTCTAAAGAATTAGAATTAGAGAATGCGTTAAAATGTCTTCAACGTGAAGATCCATCATTCTCTGTCATATTTAATAAACAAACTAATCAAACTATATTAAGAGGTATGGGCGATTTGCATTTACAAATAATAAAAGATCGAATAAAACGTGACTTCAAACTTGATCCTTATTTCGGTGATCCGCAAATCGCCTATCTAGAAACATTTCAAGGTGATATAGATAATGAAATTCAGTACAGCAAAATGATTCGAGATATTAACAACAATGTGTATCTGAATATAAGACTAAAATCCTTAAGCTCGCCTGTACAAAGTATAAGTAATGAGGAAATTAAAACGGATGAAAAAATTTTAAAAATAATTGTTAATGATAAAAATGATTTGTATCGGCTTAAAATATCTCATTCAAAGTGTATTGAAAAAGGTATTCAACTTGCTCTTGAAAATGGTCCGTTAT
>BLXL01011177.1:0-13502 GCA_023170135.1 Acarapis woodi | reverse complement strand
CTATTGTCAACGTATGGTACAGTCGGCTTGATTTTTGATGGCTTGAGATCAGTTGATAATGGAGTTTTAGGTCCGTTGACCATAACTTCAGATAGATACTATTTCAAATGAAAATAAAAGAATGATAATCAATTATTATGTTTTCAAAATTTTTATGAATTCAAAGTGAACAAGGATAGATGTGTACCTTAAGTAATTTTTGTCCTCTATTTTTGCTAGGTTTAAATTCAAACAATTGTGGATTATTATCAATGAAATTAGTATCGTATGTTGCATTTATAAAATTTTCATGTTTCAACACATTTAACAGAAATGGAATGTTGGTCTTCACACCACGTACTCGAAATTCTTTTAAAGCTCGACTCATTTTAGCTGATGCATCTTTTAAATTATGTGCATGGGCAATAACTTTACATAATAAACTATCATAATATGGTGATATAACAGCGCCAGTAAATGCTGATGCACCATCCAACCTTATACCAAAACCTTCACCAGATCTAAATACATCAATTCTACCGTGATCAGGAGCAAATTTTTTAGCTGGATCTTCGGTTGTAATACGACATTGTAAAGCTGTACCTTTGATTTGAATTTTATCTTGCGTCAAATCAAGACTTTCTAATGAATGACCAGATGCTACTTTGATCTGATTTTGTACAAGATCGACACCTGTTATTTCTTCAGTAACTGTATGTTCTACTTGGAGCCTTCAAGTGTAGTGAAAATAACTTCCTTTTAATAATTATAAAAAAAATATTTCATAAAAAATTTTTTACAAAAATACCTTGCATTCACCTCAATAAAGTAGTGGTTATTATTTCTATCCAATAAAAATTCAACTGTACCGGCATTTTGATAGCCTACATATCTAGCTAATTTAAGTGCATCGTTTAATATCTCTGCTTTGATATTATCCTCAAGATTAGATGGAGCAATTTCCACTATTTTTTGATGTCTTCTTTGAACAGTGCAATCGCGTTCTATTGAAATATTTAATTGGGTATTAATTTTAATGCAAAATCTCATTTTCCCTTACCATATAAATGAACAATGTTGCCGTAATTATCACCAATAATTTGTACTTCGATGTGTTTTGGATTCTCAATAAAACGTTCAATAAACATATCTCCATTACCAAACGCTGCCAACGCTTCTGATTGTGCTCTATTAAAATTTTCTGCAATCTCGTTTTTGTTTTTGACAACTATTATGTAGAATTGAATAAATTTAATATTGAATAATTTATTAGAATAATTAAAATACCAACTTCTCATTCCTCTTCCGCCTCCTCCAAAACTTGCTAATGATAAGATTTCGATTAGTTTATATGAACTTATTTTAAAAAATAAGACTTAATTGAAATTACCTTTGAATATAACAGGCAGACCATGTTCAAAAATAAATTGTTTTGCTTCTTCCACTGTAGATACAGGTTTATCAGTTCCTACAAATAAAAAAATAAAATTTAGTCTTAAGTTTAATGACATACATCATTGAACAACAACCAGGTACAACACGAATTCCTGCCTCAATCGCTGATTTACGTGCTTGAACTTTGTCACCCATTCTGTAAAAAAAAAAAAGAAAATGAATTTTTTCGGCAACAATTTAATTGATAACAATGCTAAATAATCAAAAATTAGAATACCTGGCCATAACTTCGGGAGAAGGACCAATAAATCGAAGATTAGCATCTAAGCATGCTTGGGCGAAATCAGGACGTTCACTTAAGAAACCATATCCTGGATGAATAGCATCGACATTGTTTTGTTTGGCAATTTTAATTATTTCGGATATATTGAGATAAGCTTGCACTGGTGGAAGGCCACGACCAACCAAGTACGCTTCATCAGCCTTAATAATTTTTTTTTCAAATTTAATTTTAATTGTTGACTAGGATTGAATGAAAAAAGATACCTTTTGTCTGTGCATTTGAACTCTATCTTGTTCTGAGTAAATCGCTACAGACTTCACTCCTAATTCGGTGCATGCTCTAAAAATACGAACTGCGATCTCACCTGTTGAGATAAAAAAAGACGTAAAAAATTATAAATAATAATACTGTAATTTAAAATCTATTTCGAAAACTGACCTCTGTTTGAAACGAGTACTTTTTCAATTGGTTTTACTTGCGAGGTGAAGTGTCTGATGGCAGTTCGACAATATCTATTTAAATTTTTTGCAATATTATATTGTCTGGATGAAAGGTGATGTATAATAGACATGATGAATCTGACTATTATTTAAAAAAAAGAAAAAGTGGTTAACAGACTCAAAATCAATGAGATGCAAAATAATAAAAAAAAATAAATTTTAAAAAATCAGTTAAAAAATAAAATATTTATTTTCTTATGGATGGGAAAAAACTAATAATACAAAGTCTGAAAAATTTATGGAAACATTGATAAAATTGCTGGGTAAATGCAGAAAACTATTTCAAGTTAAAGATAATCTACTAATTTTCTAAATATTAATACGTAAATAAAAATCTTAACATCCTATATTTTTTGAAAAATTATAGGCTAAAAAACCCACGGGGCCGAAAAAATGAAGTAAAAAATCTAAATTTCTCAATATTTATTTCAGAAATCTCAAAATAATGGCAAATTTTATTTATGATTCCTCAAAAAATCATATCATTATTTAAAATTTTATGTTACAATTGAACAAATGTCTTTAATCATGCACTTAAAAATCTTTTTTTTTTTTTTGATTCACTAATTGCTAATGCTACGTGACAACAAAAACAAAAATAAAGATAACGATTATCTTTTGTTTGTATGTCTTTTTAAAAAAAAGGTGAAAACATTTAAAGAGTAATGAGAATCGATAAAAATTTAATTTGCAGTAAATATAAAATATAAATCTTTATGCGAAACCAATAAAGTGGTTGAAAAGTTTTTCGTTCATTAATCAAATTTGATAAAACAGAAATAACAAATTAAGATTGAATATAGTTTTTGAAATTCCCCATGAATTTTCTTTTTAAATCACAAATTAGAAGATTATTGATTTTCTGAGTAAAATTTTAAAACAATAAATTTAAATAAAAAATTTTTTTAAAAATTACCTACAGTACTAGCTGACAAATTAAAAGTCTTTTATTTTGAAAATCTAAGTGAGATAAAAAAATTTTTGTATTTAAGGATTGATTATTTATTGAATTAGAAGCAAACAAAAATTACCAAACAAGTATACAAAACTAATCTGAGAAAATAAAATTTTTTAATTAGATCAAGTGTATAGAGAAAAATTGCTTACATGGTACTGTAATCACCTTAAAAATTCCTCTGCTTGTAGTTAATGAAAATAATTATCTTGTGTCCTAGTATCTATTTCATCTTTTGCGCATGCTTATACAATAAAACAAAAATAAACAAAAATACTTTTTAAATATAGTTTATAATCAATTTCATATTTTTACAAAAATTGATGGAAATATAATATATAATTTACGAAAATTTTAAAGAAATTTATCAAAGAAAAAATAATGAGGGCACTACTTAAATCGAACACTTCTAACAGCGGATATTTTAATTCCATGAAATTCACCTGAATACTTTTTAATTTCTTTGATAGGTTCCTTGACTTGACTCTTTCGCTTGATCTCTGCTTTCTGATATTTACCTTTATATCTCACCCTTGGATTGCGATAATCACGTTTTCTGTAAGGGGTTAGACCTTTGTTTTTCTCAATCATTTTTGATATTTTTCGCTTATTTACATCGTTCCTGCTATGTTTGAACAAGACTTCTTTTTCATCTTGTTCTTCGTCTGAATACAATTCTTTATCCTTCGCTTCTTCTTCCGTCACTTTTGATTTCTCCTCTTTAGATTGTTCAATAATTGATCTGTCTTTTTCTCTACCAGATGAAAAGTCATCATCCAAATTAATTACTTGTTCAAATTTAACTTTTTTCTTTGATTTTTTAATTTTTCGATTTTCATCATTTTTAATTACATTGAATTCTGATTTATCAACTTTTTTGTCTTTTATACAAATTGATTCATCATTCATTCCATTTGAAGTAAAATCGCCTTCTTTTAATTTTTTAATTATAGAATTTAGATCGTTTAAATGAACATTTTCCAAATATTCGTCTGTTTGTTTGACGAGCTTACGATATATATTTAGGGATGATCTAATCGGATGAGATTTGACATTGATGCCTTTAGTTTTAAGAAGCATATAGAATGAAATATTTACTAAATAGCGTTGTATTAAGCCATATTTCGCAACTAGAAATTTATAAAAATAGCTCTTTTTTAATTCATCGTATTTAGCATCCTCAAACTTGTTGATTATAGGTTCTAGTTTGATTTTTACCTCTTGACTATAATAATCATAATCTTGTTTAAATATAAAAAATTCAGGCGAAAGTCTTCGTAAAAAATCTTTGCTCTCTTTCTCATTTAATAAGTCTAAATTTTGTAACTCACTATCATCATCTAAATCATCAAGTTTGCCTTTTTCAGATTTATTGTCTTGGAAGCAATCGAAATCGAATTCATCCAATTCTTCAATTAAACGTTTTTGGGCTGCGATACCTTCTTCTTCTTCAGCTTCAGCTATTCTGCGTTCTTTATCTGTAATACCTGAACCATCTTTATCCACATAATCAGTTCCAAAATATTTTCTAGCCTTATTACCCCAAGCATGTACATTTGGCAAATCTACTTATAATATTATAAATAATTTACTTGATAAAATTTAATCAAAAATATAATTTACCATCTTCGCTGTCATCATCAATATCGCTTCCCATTTCTAATTTCTTTGCCTTGATCTCATACTCATTACCAAATTCATCACTTGAATAATCATTTTCGGAATCTTTAATACCGTAAAGATTATCGAATCCATCACTTGAATAATCAATATCCGAATCTTTTTCATCCATCATTTGTTTTTTAATTAGTTTATTTGTATTTTTTTATCCTTGAAAAATAAAATTCTTTTGATACTTTGAAAGATTGATGCAAACTAAAAAAACAGATCACCAAATAAAATTGAAAACAAAATAAAAACACATGGTTTAGTTTTCTTATTTATTTGTATTTTTATTGACAACCATCAATTATAGTGCTTTGGACATGAGCGCGGCTATTTAAAATTAAAAAAGATAATACTTAGCATATAAATTACTAATAATTTTTTTAAAGTGCTATCTATCGTTTTTTGAATGAAAGCATGTAATTTTTCGTAAAAATAAATAACAATCCAATTTTTACTCCTGATTTTAATAATGTGATCCTGTTTTCTTTGGAATATATACATTTTATTTAAAAGATTGAACATAAACTTTGAACGCAATATTTAAGCTACCATTTTTATGATTAAAAATATCATTTAAAACATAATCGGTTTAACTCTCAAAACATTTATTAGATCAAGATTTTAAAATATTTTTAAATTTATAAATTCATATATCATAAAATTCAAGTTAAACATAGTTTTTGATAAAAAAATTAAATTGGGCAAATACAGCAAAATATGAAGACAAATAGGAAAAATATGTTTTAATTAGGAAATAAATTAAATTTTTTTATAAAAAATTTTTTTGAGTAATTTTTTTTTTTATAAACGTAAATGGAGATTCAAAATCTTTTAGATTTATTTTTTTTCGAGCTGTCTCACTGCATGTCAAACTCGGTCACAAAGCTATAATAATTTGTAATATACAAGTAAAGCTAATTTAAAATTATAAGAAAAACTATGAAATGTTAAAAATTGGTCATTAAGAAGGCGAAATATCCACTAAATGGAACTAATTTCATGAAAAAAAAATTGATCGAGAAAATTAAAAATTTATAAGTTTAAAATCAAAGAAGAAAGATTATCAATATCAAAAAATGGCGATTTAGGTTTTTCGAATTACCGATATAAATATAACAAAAGAGAGAAATTGTTCCCAATTTTCAATATTTTCGCAGTATAACAAATCCTTCTTTAAAATCAATGAAATCAACAAGTCATTTAAACATTCTAGCTTCTGTATTTTAAATCTTCAAAATTTCAATCACTCTTTTACTTATGCCTATAAAAGATTATAAAAAACCGAAATGAGAAACTTTAATAAAATATATATTGAATACTTATTAACAAGAATAATAAAAATAAAGGAATTTAAATAAAAGAAAGGAAATTATTTTTTATAATGATTAGTCTTTACATAAACAATTGAAGCTGTTTCAAATTGAAGTTCATTCAAATTAATAAAAAAATCATTATAACAAACTAATTTTAATAGCTGTCCTTTCCATTCGATTCACATAAGTCTAGAAGAAAAAAATTTTGAAATTTAAAACGAAAACAATAAATCGCAAAATTCATTATTTAAAAATCATACAATGGGATTTCAATTATTCATTAGATAGATATGCAAAATTTAATGATACTCCCCAACAGATATTATAACTATATTGAATTTATATCTTACAAATAAATCCAAAATATTATTTGTCAGATACAATTTAGTTTAAAATTTTATAGAAATTTAATTTAGTCAGATAACTTATTCAGATATTAAAAATTTTACTACTTGGTATCAATTGATTTGGTGAGTAATTTTTATTACAATAAAATTTTGATTCAATAATCTATATCACTAAAAAATTAAAAATAATGTTTATTCATAAATCGATAAATAAATTGAGAGACAGATTTTTGATAAGTCATACATACTTATGGTGTATTAGAATTTTAAGAAAAAAATTTTAAATTTTGAAAATTTTTTTAGGATTTTTGAATTTTACGCATTATTTTGATAATCATTTCAGACAATGCAGGACGCAAAAATAAAAATAACTATGGTCAAAATTTTGATTCGAAACAAAAAAATTCTGATTTTGTAATATGTGAATGACACATTCGAATTTTGAAAATTTTTTACCAAATAATTTATCATTAGGTGTGCACTTCATAAATTATTTGATCTAATAAATAAAAAAAAATGTTTATGAGTTAATTTATATATACTTATTCAAATTTTGAAAGATTATGCGTGTTCTATTGTCTTTAATTTTCAAATATAAGTTGTGAAAATTTTTTATGATTTGAATTTTTTGAAACTTTAGGATTTCTGGGCTAATAAAATTTTAATTTCGTTACAATATGCTAAAAAATCTTCATTTAGAAAAAACAATGATTCATTGATTATCAATATTATTAAATAATTAAAGTTCATTGTAGTAGATCATTTGTTTGTTGAATCAGGTAACTCAAAACAAATAACTCGTAGATCATAAATGGCGATAGCCATAGTACTATATAGTTATTATACCATAATCCTCTAATCTATTGTAAATAATTTAAGTAAATATTCATATTTTCATTCTTTTTCTGACTAATAATATCAATATCTATCAGCCGTCCATCGATGTGATAGATACTAATAAAATTAAAAAAAAAAAGTAAATATATATTCTTTTCAAATAGTTCCGATATTGCACTTAAATCGGTAGACTTTATATATCATATGCATTATAATGTGCAAATATGATAGGTTATATCATGAAAAGTGATAAAGTTTTCACTTCGAAAATTTTANNACAAAAATTACTTAAGGTACACATCTATCCTTGTTCACTTTGAATTCATAAAAATTTTGAAAACATAATAATTGATTATCATTCTTTTATTTTCATTTGAAATAGTATCTATCTGAAGTTATGGTCAACGGACCTAAAACTCCATTATCAACTGATCTCAAGCCATCAAAAATCAAGCCGACTGTACCATACGTTGACAATAGTAAATCTTTAACCGGTTTTAGGGATATTTTCGTAAAAGACGGTCCAAAAGCATTTGCAAAAGCAATACGTAATCACAAAGGTTTGCTTTTGACTGATACAACATTTAGAGATGCTCATCAATCACTTTTGGCAACTCGTGTTCGTACCAAAGATTTACTTAAAATTTCACCCTTTGTATCACATGAATTTGGTAATTTATGTTCAATTGAAAATTGGGGTGGTGCAACTTATGACGTATCTCTTCGTTTTCTACACGAAGATCCTTGGGAAAGATTAGAAAGGATGCGTGATTTAATTCCTAATATACCTTTTCAAATGTTGTTGAGAGGTGCAAACGCAGTCGGTTACGCTTCCTACCCGGACAACCTTGTGTTCGCTTTTTGTGAAAAGGCTAAAAAAAGTGGCATGGATATTTTTAGAGTTTTTGATTCTCTTAATTATACTCCAAATCTGTTGGTCGGAATGGAAGCTGCTGGTTAGAGAAATTTAATGATTGATAATTAAATCATATTAAATAATATATAAATTTATAGGTTGTGCCGGCGGTATAGTTGAAGGGGCGATTTCTTATACTGGTGATGTTTCTGATCCTATGAAAAAAAAATATGATCTAAATTATTATTTAGAACTTAGTGATCAAATTGTGAAGGGAGGAGCTCATATTCTTTGTATTAAAGATATGGCTGGTTTACTTAAACCAAGAGCCGCTAAACTATTAGTTACCTCGTTGCGTGATCGTCATCCCGATATGCCTATACATATTCATACACATGATACAGCTGGTGCCGGAGTTGCATCGATGTTGGGTATAAACAAAACACTATTTTCTTTAAAATCAATTTAAATATATGAATTCTAATCACATAGCTTGTGCTGAGGCCGGCGCTGATGTTGTAGATGTTGCTGTTGATTCAATGTCAGGAATGACATCTCAACCATCAATGGGATCTATTACCGCAGGTATATTTTTTCCGTTTATTTTTTTTCCCAAAACTAATCAAATATATTTATGTTTAGCTTTGAAAGGTACTGATTTAGATGTTGGCCTTAATTTATCTAATATTTCTAAATATTCGGCATATTGGGAACAGACAAGAACATTATATGCTCCATTTGAATGTACAGTCACTATGAAAACAGGAAATAGTGATGTTTATGAGAATGAAATTCCAGGAGGTCAGTACACAAATTTACAATTTCAGGCTTATAGTTTAGGATTAGGAGAAAAGTTTGAAAAGATAAAGCACGCATACAAAGAGGCTAATATGTTGTTAGGAGATCTTATCAAAGTTACTCCTAGTAGTAAAGTAGTTGGCGATTTAGCTCAATTTATGGTGCAAAACAATTTATCAGCCTCACAAGTCGAAGAAAAAGCTGAAGAATTGTCATTTCCAAGTTCTGTTATAGAATTTATGCAAGGCTACATCGGAATTCCTCATGGCGGATTTCCACAAAATTTGAGAAAAAAAATTTTAAAAGGTAAATTAATTATCAAATTAAATTTTTCAACTTAATATCTATAATGCTTTCTTTCTTTATCGTTAGGTCTAACGCCTATTACGGGTCGGCCCGGTGAACATTTACCTCCATTAAATTTTTCGAAAATAAAAAGTGAACTAGAAGAAAAATATAATCAATTAGTCAATGAAACTGATGTACTGAGCTCAGCAATGTATCCTAAAGTTACAGGTAAAAATTTGATCATTAAATTTCATTTCTTGAATCATATGATTTTTTTATCTTTAAGATGACTATTTAACATTCAAGAATGAATATGGTCCGGTTTGTTTGCTAGATACAGATATTTTCTTTTACGGTCCGAGAATCGGTCAAGAATTTGAAATCGAATTGGAAAAAGGTAAAACGCTAAACATAAAAGCATTAGCTTGTTCTGAGACTCCAAATAAACAAGGAGAACGAGAAGTTTTTTTTGGTAATTTTTTTTTTGTAATCCTTATTATATGATCATAATCTAAATGATTATAATCTCTTTTTCATTAATAGAATTTAATGGTCATCTACGAACGTTATTTGTCAAAGACAAAAATACAGAAGAGGTGTGTTTAATTTTCAATGATAGAGAAAATTTATATTTTTTAATGAAAGAAATGTTTTTTCAAATAAAGGTAATCGTTTCCAATCCAAAAGCCGATAAAAATATAAGAGGACATATAGGTTCACCTATGTCTGGCTTAATAAGCGAAGTAAGATGCAAAGTTGGCGAAAAAGTTAAGAAAGGCCAACCGCTTGTTGTACTTAGTGCAATGAAAATGGAAATGGTAGTACAGAGTCCAGTTGTAGGCACAATCAAATCGATAAATGTATCGAAAGATATGAAAATACAAGCTGATGATTTAATGATCGAAATCGATGAGGAAGAGTAACTTGTCGCACAAATTGAATGTCTTTCGCATTATATATATATTGTGAATCATAAATGAAAGAAATTTTTTTTATTTTAAGAATAAATAATCATGTCATTAACGATAATACATTGGATTAAATGATACCCAGTTATTTTTCATTTGATTTTTCGCAGTTTTATGGGTAGTGAATAATGATTTGTACGTTTCGCTTACATTGGGATCATTTGCAATAGAATAAACGTCTTTTGCTTTTTCAGGCAAAAGTAAAGTCGCTGATGTTTTAGCTACAATACTTTTATGAACTTTATTTTTCGAATTGAATAATTCTTTATCATCACTCGATTTTCGTTTTTTCTTTCCATCTTTTGATTGATTTCGACTTGTTTCTAATTTAATTCTTAAATTATTAATCTCCTCGTTTGTGCCATTTATGGGTATTAGATCTATTTAACGTATAAGTCAAGTTTGATAAATAAATTTGAATTTTAAAATCAAAATTGGAAAAAACAACTTACCAGTTGATACAAAAGGTTCATTGCATTTGAGACAAACTTCACTTTTCACTTCTTTCAATGCACGTTCTGAAATAACACAACCACAATTTTTCGAATAAAAAAATCTATAATTGCCATTCATTTCTAAACCAACGATTGGGCAAATATAAATTGATTCGCTGCACTGTTCATCATTTGTCTTCTCATTTGATTTTTGTTTGGTCAATTTAAGCTCTTTGATGTCTTTTAGACTGCGAATATGACTAACTGTTGTGTTATTTTTGAATTCATCTTTATTAAGGAGAAATTCGATGATAGCTTGTTTGTTGTAAAGTTTACCTAAAGGACATGATACAATAGGTTGTCTCAATTTTTCGGAACTTAGAGCGCAATACTTCCACTTATTTACAGATTCTGTGTTTTTATCTTTTTGTTCTGTTTTTTTTTTATGTTTCACTAGTTCATCACGTCTTGGAATTCTATTTAAAAAATTGAGAAAAATTTTGAGAAATTATTTAAAATAAATTTAAAAATTTCAAGAAAAATACTTACGAACCACCATCCGCGCCCATTTTTATAAATTTAGAAGTTTCTAAGTATTTGGATTTGATTATTAAATTATTAAAAGGATATTTAAAAAAAAAAAAGCGAAAACAAATTCTATCTGTGAAAATGAGAGAACAGATTTTTTTGTTCGTGAAAATAGCTAATTATATTTAAGGATAATGAGATCGGCATATGGTGTAGGCTATTAGTGTCTGCACAGCTGTGTGAGGAACGAGGTTTAAACCCGATTTGTTTATTTGCGCATGCACATTTAGCAAGCCGGCTTCGTTTTTAATTTTTGTTAACTCCGAGTATTTGGGGGATTTTCTCTATTTTAATCATTGATAGCCTCTCGCTCCTTATTTGCTCATTCTCTTCATAAACATTTGGCTCTGTCCAGCTTCATTCTTTAATTCAGTTTTATCTAAATTCGAATCATACCATTCAAGGTGATTTTCATCTTGAATTATATCATCTCGTTTAATCGTCTTTTCAATTTAATCTCCTTTTTTATAATATTTACCGATTCAGATCATCGAGTAAGTCATCTTATCACCTTTAGATTGAACGCGAACTCTTTCTCCTGTGTTCTCTCTTTTTGCTCCCTGTATCATACTCTCCGTTCGAACAAGTTTTTCAATATTTATTTGTTTATTTCCTCTTGGGCCTCAACATTACTCTGTCTTTTCATTTTTGCATTAAGTCTTCTTATGTTTAACTGGTTAGTCAATCCATTTTATTTGCAATTTTTAATAGTTGAGATATTGTTTATCTTTTTATTTTCTTTTTTTTTCCAAATATTTTTAAGCTGTTCACTCATTTTGAAATTTTGAAATTAAATATCTTGGTGAGTCATCAATTTTAAAATCCATGATAACTTTTAAATTTAATGTTTTTTTTTGGTTATATCTTAATTAAGTTAAACTAAGTTAATCTTTTTTTTTCAAACATATAAACATACACCTAGATAAATAGATTAATTTTAAAAATTAACTTCCGTTTTTGAATGGTCATCCTCAAAATTTCTTTTCTTTACCTCATTTCTTTTTTATTCCTTAAATAATTATTTTCAAATTTTATTATTTTCTAATTCGATTTATTCACATTTGATTAGTCAACTTTGAGAAAATTAGATTCTTTCTTTTTTAGGTTTGTATCTTGCAACTTATTTTGAATATGATTTGATTATTTTGAGTATGTTATCACAATTTATGCCTTTTTTTATTTTCAGAGTGTGTAATGTTTTTAGCATATTAAAAGGTGATTAAATCGATAGTTTTATAATTAGAAATGATGTATGAATCAAACGTCTGATTCAAATAAGAAATTTTATCTCATTACTGCCTTTCATTACAAACGCACACTCATAATATTCTATTCTATTAAAATTTTTCTTACAAACATTTTTTGTATGCTTAATTTTTTTGAATAGTTTTTTTCATTAAAATACATCCGAATTTGGATTAGAACCTATTGAACACAATTTTTTGTCGAGATACATGATTATATACTTTACATCTCTTTTTCTTCGTTATATTCATATATATATTATTTGTATTTGTATTTTTAGAATGTATTCTTGAGAACACTCATTTGATCGTACTTTTAAAGCGTATATCGTTGCCTTTGTATACCGGCTGTCTCTGAACATTCTCCATTCTATTGCACTGCTCTTTTTTATTTTCAAATCGTAAAAGAATCATCATCTAAATCTTGTTTTAATTTTTCTTCTTCATCTAATTTACCTTTCTCGTATTTTTACTAAACGATCTACTCAATTTATTTACTCGAACCTCATCAATTTTTTTCAGAACTAATCACATAATATACATTTATATTTTTCTATTCGTTTTTCCTTTTCATTATTGTGTTTAGTTTGCAAAGGGGCTACCTTGTTACACTTTCTCGTGCGTAATATATAAAACGAATTAAGCTGTTCAAATATATGAACTAGGTGCATTTAAAATATTTCCCATTGCTTCCATGGTATTTGGTTATCATGCATGTGCAATTTAAAGGGTCAAATTTTTGAATGCTTTCTTATGTGTATTTGGCTATTTTTTTGTGAATTTTTAAATTTTGATTATTTTTTTTTACTTAAACATTCTTGCTTTTTTTTATTTGTTTTATTTGATTTAATTTTATGTAGAAAAATTGACTGGTTTTTAATTAAATGCAATCATTATTTTCATAACTAATCACCTTTTTCTTTTGCAGATGCTTTGGAGATATTTTTGACCAGACAAAAGAAAATTTTTTTAACATTTCGGTTTTTGAATAGAAGGCCAGCTTTGTGCACTTTTTTTGTAAATAGATAAAAACGGAAGTGATAATTAGA
>BLXL01011176.1:0-13141 GCA_023170135.1 Acarapis woodi | reverse complement strand
TAACGGGCTTAGCCATTTACTTTCATTACTTCAGCGGCTGATTGGGTCCAGTGATGCATTGAATGCATTTGATTCAGTTCAAATAACCAACGAGGAATCAATGATTCCAATAATGTTCAAAATAAAAGATTGACCGTATATTATGAGTCTGGAAGGAGTATGTTGACCAAATTAATGTGATCATAAACTTATAATGTATCAATTGGGGAAAATGTGGCCACTAAAAGTTGCATGGAGAATTTATAAAAAGTTGAAAGATAAATGTGGGACCTAAACTGGCCCAATAGTCTTTGTGAAGGCTGTTACCCAAGTTCAGTCGCTACTTCAAAGCTTTGAATAAAAAAGACTGCAAAGGTAAGCCATGGAGCTTGGAACTGAAGCAAAGAGATTGCGCTAACATAATTGCTCTCTAAATAAGAGCTAGGCCTAATGTTTCGTCAGTTAAGACAAAGATTTAGTCCATAAATTAAGCCTGTTAGTGCTATTCCATCACAAATTGGGGTTTCATTTCCAGCATCGGAAAATTGGTTCACAAGATCAGAGGTTTGTAACTGATTCAGAAAAGTTGAACTGGTGAGAAATTGGTGAGAAATCTTAGTAAATATAAGAGCTCATGGGTCCTCTGCCTACTTTACAAACAGGATCCATAAAATATGCTCGTTTAAAGGCTGATGGCGATGGGTCCTACCATAATCCCAGGTTCGGGCCAGATGCCAGAAAGTGAAAACCGACCAAACCGATAGCCTTACCAGACTTGCTTTGTAAAGCGCAGCAGCGTCACCCACAATAATTATCTTTATAAAGCTAAAGAGTTCATGTTCCTTTAGAACTATTAAAGAAACAGAAAACCTTTATAAAGTAAGACAGGAAGTTGACTAAAACACAGTCACGGCTTATCTTTTGACATGTCTGACCGACTTTACCTTTAAGAATTCTTAAAGGAACAGAAACATAACTGCTTATATTCTGCCCCAATTCTTGTTTTTCTTTAAGACAGAACTTTCAAAGAAAGCAGAAGATAAATCATTAAATTGCTCGTGAATTAAATGACTTTGTGGATAATCACCCACCTTTCTTAAAGAGTTAAGAATAAACCTTTAAAGAAATTAAGCCCAATAGCTTAAATAATGCTTGGATTGACTGGACCATGGCGACCAAGACCAGTCAGCCCAACATTATTAAGCTAAGCCCACCAAAATAAGACTTTAGAAATCTTTCCTTAAAACGTGCTTCTTTTATCTTCAGTAAGGGTCCCCCTTTGCAAAGGTAAAATGGGTCAAATTCATCACCTGACTAATAATATCAACAGTTTACCTTCAGAGTTCTAAAAAATGATGGCGCTGACCAAATGCCATCCAAGCTCATGAGCTCCACAATTTATGGGACTTATGAGTTTGTGACGAAATTGGAAACGAGTTAAAACTTTCATCAATTCTCGTTTTAAAGTTTTAAAGAAAGCGTCTTTGTTGGAGCTTGTATTTGGGGACAAATGCCAGTAATAGCGGAGATTGTAGCCATATTTAATAAAATAGAAACCTAAAATGCAGAATTCTTGTTTGGTTTTCTGTTTGCTTAAGCATCCGATATTTGATAAATATTTTACCACTTTCAGTTTTCACCACAAACACACAAGACCCGTAAATTATGGAGCTCATGAGCTTTAGAGACTTTGGAGCAGCGCCATCATTTTTAGAAGCTCCAAGTACTAAAACGTTGCTATTATTGATGAGGTGAAGAATTATTCTCATTTTACCGATGCAAAGGGGGGACCCTTACTGAAGATAAATTTTACACAAATCGTGCAAGAAATTTCTAAAGTCTTATTTTGGTTGAAGTGAAGCCGAGGAGCACTAGACTGATAACCCACCAGACTTGCTATCGCCACAACCAGAACCCACATGCTTCCTGTTTAAATATTCTTAAAGTAAGTCAGAACAAATGTCAGTAAAATGTTTGCTGTGGCTGGTGGATCGATTGGCGGTCTGTATTCTCATGCTCATTTTGTTAAATATGGCCGCATTCGCCATAAATTACTGATATTTGACCAAAATACAAGCTTCAATACTGCTTTCTTTACAAATAATACTTAAACATTTTTTAGCTATTGTGGGTGCACTACCAATGCTATACGTGAATTCACAATTCATAGGCGCTCGTATTCTGTTTTCATAAAACACGAAATGTGGTCTTATTCTGAAAGCAGATAAAGGTGGTGGGTCATTGCTCCGCAGGATTCATAGAAGGGTGGAACGCTTGAAGGGCGGGGGCTGATCGGGCTTGCTATTTTTGTTAAATTTTCTCCTTTTCAAAAACTCATTTTTTAATTTTTTTTTGTAAATTTTGTGGTCGTTCGAAATTTTTTAAGCGATCAGAAAGTGATCTGCTTTTTAAGATCGTCGGCGGCTCGAATCCTCTAAAACCTAAAAAATTAAAAAGCCGCTCCGTTGGAGCGACTTTAAAATTTTTTGGCTTTAGAGGATTTTTCGCCTCGACTCTGTGGCTGGGCCTGCGCTACGCTCCGGCTACGCCACAGATAAGCCTTTAATCAACCCACCAACCAGAAATAAATGATCCACCTTCTTTCCGCTTCGCTAAACTTTGTGAAATTCTAAAACTGTAAACCAGAAGCTATGACTTCATCAAATACTTTCAGATTAATCCCACCACCTGTGGACAATCTACCCACTTTATTTAAACTTTTAACCTTTAAAGAATTCGAAAGCTAAATCGTTAAATTGCTCGTGGAATTAATGACTTTACTGACATTTACTGTTCCAATTTCGTCTTTCTTAAAAGCAGAATACGAATGAGAATTTGATAAGAATACCAGCCACAGCAACAGTTTACTTACATTTAGTTCCATTAACCTACATTCTTTAAGACAAAACCCTTTAAGAAATATGAAGCTAAATCACTCAATTGTCAAGTAAACCAATGATATTTCTGACATTTAACTGCTCCCATAATCTACTTTCTTTAAGACAGAAAGAAGTAAGAATTGAAGACAGGAATTTGGTCAAACATGAGTCACAGCTTACACTTTCTACTCCTATTTAGCTTTTGGTTAAACAGAAACCTTTAAAGAATACGAAAGCTATAAATGAGACGTGAATCTATCCGCCGTTCCCAATTTACTAAAGAAATAAAGGCTCAATTTAGAGTTTTAGTTTAAGCACGGGACTCATGAGATTGGATGAATTTTTGAGTTCAATTTTCATCGATTTACCGATTTGATGAAAATGCATTAAAGCTTTATAAATGTTGGACTCGTGAGCTTGATAGTACTTTGGGTCAATGCCTACCATTTTAGGAGCTCATCAGTCTTATTTGTTGCTATTATGTATCAGGTGAAGCATTATAGCAATTTTGGTGTTGCAAAGGGGGGACCCTTACCGAAAGGAAAAGTTGCACGATTTGGGGAACGGAAAATTAAAAAGCTTATTTTGGTGGAAGAAGAACCCGAGGAGCACTGGACCGATAACCCCCAGACCATAATTTCATCGCCTCTCCGAAGAATCTTCGTGAACTCGTGCTCGTTGGCATCTGACCCAGCTTACTTTATAAGTATAAGGAAACCTTTAAGGAATCCGAAAGCTAAATATTAATAATACCAGTCACCGAAACACTTTCCTGACATTTAACTGCTTTCAATTTACATTTATTGGATGGTTTATTACCGACAGAAAATTTAACACGATTTGGGACATTGGAAACGATGGATGGCATATTTACGCATTTTCTGTTTTCTATTTCGGAAATATACAGCTACAATCTCCACAAATTACTGACATTTACCTAAAATACATGATCTAATACTGCTTTTCCAATTCGTGTTATTCTCATCCGTCCCTTATAACCCTAAATTAAGCTAAACTATTAAGCTCCGCAGGAAATCTATCAAGCAATCAAAGCTTTAATTGAAAGTAAACCCACCAAATCCAAGTTCAAGAGCTTGTAGATGTATTTCGTCATTATCCAAGTAATAGATGCTTCGCTAAGTACTAATCCCACATTCAGTCGCTACTCCAAAGCTTTCTGGTGCTAGACCACAATTCAAGTTTCAGAAGCTGTAAATGTTGGCCACCTTTCAGAATGTTGGTGGATAGGCGAGGCTTGCGATTCCATATTTATAGCATTAGGTTACCTTTGAACCAAGTTTCAGTTTGTGAATAACACCAATCATATCTCCACCCACTAGAAGTAAAAGTCCATTCTACTATCGTGAAGTTCCATCAGACCATTAGCCATTTCATGAATTAAATCCTGCTCGGGCAATGTTTCCACAAATCGTGTTACAATTTCTCTTCGATAAAGGTACCACCAATAATATCTATCCAATCGTGAATAATGCGGATGGACCATGGCCACCAGCTCCAGCGTCCAGCATATTAATCCAGAACATATTACCGAGATTGTAATTACAATGACCCTCAATTAAACTAATTCCATCAATTAATGATTGATTATCTCAACTAAGGCTAGACCCTTGCCTAATCCAGTAGGAGCTTGGGCTTTAGCTATTGAGGCACCAAGACACTGATCCCGAACTAAAAACGTGAAAGCCTGAGATTGTGAAGCTTATTAACACAAACCATTCAACAAACCAAGCAAATATTCTAAGTATATCTCGTGAATCCTCCGCCATCCACAAAGATCTTCCGCTAGTTCATTGATCCCATAATTAATGCTCCGATTGAACTCAAGAAGATTGCAGCGATTAATCCAAACAAGAATCGTGTTGCTATCCCACCAATCCATAAAGCTTATTCCAAAGCTACAAATTCCTCATTAAAGATGCCATGACCCCTGACCATATTCTAGGTTTGTCTCACTAAACTGTAACAGAATGTGTCGGAGATATCCATTAGCTTTATAAGACCACAAGTTTAATCCTGCTCAGGCATAATGCTCCTGCGCTGATAATATGCTTTGCTAAATACAAACACATCATTGCCAAGATATAATCCATCAACTGTTCCCAATACTAGCAATACCAGTCGCCATTAATCTGCTCTGACTTTACAAATCCTGAACATGCTAGTGCTTACGCTACCCAAATACTTGCTTTGAATTAATCCCACCAAATATTGAATACTAATGACCAACGCTGCGTCACCCACAATAGGAATTATTAGTCCCACAATCCGCATTCAGAATGCATGAAACTCGAGATTACCAATCACAAAGCTACAGAACTCTATCGCTGCGCTTTCAATGAGAAAGATAACGCTAAAGTTTTAATCTGGCTGCTCTCTGCAATTCTGTATTCGAAGTCATAAATACAAAATTCAGGAGCTGTAAATATTTTCACCACGCTCTGGGCTTACCTATAAGCGAAAAGCTCAACTACCAATCTGACTTCCAACCCTTATAACGGGCTTAGCCATTTACTTTCATTACTTCAGCGGCTGATTGGGTCCAGTGATGCCTTCCTCTTATAGGAGGCATGTGATTCAGGTCAAATAACCAACGATAGGAATCAATGATTCCAGGAATGTTCAAAAATAAATGACTGCAGCCCAGACAACGAATAAAAAAGACTGCAAATGTAAGCCATCATTGACTTCGGAAGCTTGGAACTGAAGCAAAGAGATTGCGCTAACATAATTGCTCTCTAAATTCAGAGTTAGGACTAATTCGTCAGCTAAGAAGCCTATATTAGTGCTATTCCATCACAAATTGCTACTAAACTCTGTCAGAGAAAAATGTTTGTCTAAATCAGAGGTTTGTAACTGATTCAGAAAAGTCGGACTCGTGAGAAACTTGATAGAAATCCTTGTAAAATAAGAGCTCATGGGTCTGCCTTCCTACTTTACAGAGAGAACCCATAAAATAGGATCATCTAAAGGCCAATGGCAATGAGTCCTACCATAACCCAAAGTGGATCTCGAGGAGCACCTGGACGATAACCCACCAAACCTGCTTTGTAAAGCGCAGCAGCGTCACCCACAATACCAGTCACAGCTTACACTTCTGCCTATATTACTGCTCTCACACGATTTACTTTAGAATTATTTAGACAACTTAAAGGAACAGAAGCTCTTTAGCTTTATAAAGCGGACAGGAATTTGATTAAAGTCACCGCAACATTTACTGGCATCTGACGACTTACTTTACATTAAGAATGGTAAACAGAAAACATAAGCTAAATCTTTAAGAATACCAGCCACAGCAAACACTTTCTGGCATCTGATCCAGCTTACTTTCTACTTTTCAGTTCTTTAAGTATTACTTTGCAAGAAAAGCGTATTTGGAGAATTGTAGATATTGTTGGTCATATTATGAAAATACAACTTCACAAGTTCCAAGTAAATAAAGTGATGCCGGTAATATCATCAAAGTAAGTAGCATTAGTATTCCTGCGGAGCAATAAGTTGGGCAGACTGGACTTGGGTGCCATGGCCCAGTCAATCCAAACTTAGTAAAGCTCTTTGGTTTACATTTCTATTGTGGGTGAATGTCAGAGCGCTGATAAGCTTATAAGGTTCTGGTGGATTAGTGCCCTCGGATTCTCTTTTCCACCAAAATAGTCTTTTTAAAAATTCTTGCACAATTCGTGCTACTTTTTCTTTCAGTAAGGGTCCCCCCTTTGCTTTCTTAAAATGGATTAAATTCTTCACCAGACCGATAATGCCAGCACTTTAGCTCGTGGAGCTCCTAAATGATGCTCTGATCTCCAAATGCCTCCCAAGCTCATAGACCTGCTAAATCATTGATCTTATGCGTTTGTGACGAAATGGGAAACGAGTTAAAATTTCATCAAATTATGAAAACAGAAAACAAGTTGGGCGTTCGGTCAATCCACCAAGAATACCAGTAATAGCTTCACTTTATGACATTATTGAGCTTCTATTTTGCTCCTTTCTTAAAGAGCATCTTTGGAGCATGTATTTTAGGTTAAATGCCATTAATATGCGGTGATTGTGGCCATATTCTGCAAAACTTAAACAGAAATGCATAAATAATCCACTGAATTCAAGGAAAACTTGTAAATTGTTGAGATTGTCGGTCATATTTTATTCTTCTAAGAATGAATTAATGGCTGGATATTCATCGCTCTAACTTTCTGTAAAACATTTAGCCAAACTCCGGTAAATAAGGCTGATGGGTTTAATTCAAAGCAAATATTGGGCGATGAAGTCGTCACTGCTGGGTCAAGCATGCTAAAGCGAAAAGCAAGTAAGGTGGTCTGATTTCTGGAAGCAGATAAGGCTGGTGGGAAAGTTAAGCTCCGGAAGGGTGGGAGCTGATTTGCACTGATTATTTTGGTCTTTTCGTTAAATTTTTCTCGTTTTCTAAAAAGCTCTTTTTTTTATTTTTTAAACTTTTCAACGTCGTCGGAATTTTTTTTAACGACTAAAACTATTATGCATTTTTTTAAAGAGTCTCGGCTCGAATCTCGTTGAACCTAAAAAATTAGGAAACCCATCCGAAGGATGGGTTTCCAATTTTTTGGTTCTACGAGATTTTCGCCTCGACTCTGTGGCTGAGCCTCCGCTACGCTTCGGCACGCCACAGATAGACCCACCAACCTTATACCCGCTTTGCTTAACTTTNNAAGCCTTTTATCGACCCACCAACCAGAATATCCATGCCCTTCTCCGCTGAACTTTCTTTTCCACGTCAGAAATATAGCTTGGCAGCAACATAAATCCCAGATTTATAACTATAACCAACCTTAATGCTAACTTGGCAACGGTAATTCCACAAACCTTTATATGCTGCGCTATATCCATCGCCCAATCTGCTTTTAGAATGCTGACTCAGCGTGACAACTTCATCGCCCAATACTTCTTTGAATTAATCCACCACCTTTAATGACCCACCATTCTTGCTGCTCCGCAGAATCTTCGTGAAAATCTTTCCACATTCTTGCTCAGTTCTGGTAAGCACATTAATAGCAAGATAAGCTTTAATAAGTTGGGACTGACTTAGCAAGTGGAAGATCATGGCTCATCACCAAATTGTGAAACTAATGACTTTCTTGACATTTAACCTACAATGTTGGTGTCTTTCTTAAAAAGCAGAAACCTTTGAAGAAAGCAGACGTGAATTGCCAAAGAATACCAGTCACCGCAACACTTAAAGTTAAAGGTTTCGGTTTTGTATTCTGAGTCGGAAAGATAACCCGTAATAGAATTACCGTCGCAATTCTGACTTTGTGATAGCAATTGAATGTCTGTTATTCGGAATGGGAATGGGTCATTGAAAGTTTAGCCTTTGTAAATGAAACACGGGCGGACAAGAATGGGTCACTTTTCGACACAAATTTTTAACTCTTTCCACGATTTGGGAAAATGCTTTAAAGCTTTATAAACACTGGCTTTATGAGCTTGATAGTACTTGGAGGATCAGAGGCATCTTTTGGTTGAACTCCGAGAACTATTCGTTGCTATTGTGGACCAGGTGAACAATTTAGACCAGTTTTAGCATGCAAAGGGGGGACCCTTGCTGAAGGAAAATTTTACACGATTTGGGACATTGAAATTCATCGTGCGATTGGAAACGGGAAATTATCCGCCAAGATAGGTACAATACCAGTCACGGCTTCACTTTCTTGACTATATTGCTCCTATTTAGCTCTTAAAGCAAACAGAAACCTTTAAAGATTGGGGTGACGCTGCGTGAGAGACACTTCGTTGGTGTTAAATTCCGCTGGCCAATGATCTTACTAGTAATTGGTCTTAATAGAATTGCATTCAGACTATAAGTACTTTGGTTAAAACACCAGCCACCACAACACTTCTGTGGTTGGTATTTTGATCATATTACGAACAATCGACCGACTGCCTAACTTGTTTCTGTTTAAAAGAGGCGACCAACATTTACAACTCATGAGCTTCGCAGAATTCACGTCAGGTAAACTCATCAGCTGAAGGCAAAGTATTAGCTCTTGTATAATCTGGGACCGTGACAGATGTTGGTGATGCGATCATAAAGTCAGATGGCTATTCCGAATGCAAATCTACCACATCCTTATGCTATCACAAAGTTTTCCGGTTATTCCAAGACTACATTAATGAAATCAGAAGATGACCCGCATTACAATTACAAGAAGATTACGCCAAGATTCAATTGACTATTGCCAAACCATCCAAAGCTACAATTCCTGCAGAGCTACAGAGTTGTAGCTTAATTCATCTGGTCGATGGACCATGCGACGCTTCTGTTTTCTTAAACTAAACTAAGTCAGGTGACTGTAAGAGCTAAATTCACCCCACCACTCACAGCTTCCACCCTCTATATATCCTGCAGAGCTTACTTTCCCCAAACCTTAATTGCTCCCACAGAAATTGCCAAGAACTGTCGCTACTCCAAAGCTTTACTTCCAAGTGGATAATGTGACCGTGTTGCTATCCCACCAAATAATAAGAATGTTTCCCAAATCTGGAACATAGCAAAGATAAGCTTTAAATGCTAGCCTAAGCCAGAAACATGGGCTGAGTATAAATGTAGCCAATGCCTCGCCAATCCACCAAACTATTCGTGAAACGTAAACTAAATATATTTCTGCGATAAAGTTTGCTTTCCGAATTAATTAGAAGGCTGTGTGATCAACTGACCGACTGAACTTCGGTTTTGGTTGCGGTGCAACTGAATAAATAGGTCGGTGAGACTAACTATATGCCAGGTAAAACCTGTGTTTACGAAGTAAATGTTAAACTTGTAACGAACTGATCGACCCACAAAGACTGAGATTATGTCATGCTTCTCCAGAACAATGTGAACTATATCGTGAATATCCAACTTCAACAAGTAGATCATGCTAACCGACTGACTTCAATATAAAAAGCCATGACACTTGAAATAATCTTCCAATAATCCATATAATGCTAATGCCCCCACATTCTTCTGCTTAATGCTATCGGTTTCCTAAATTGTGCAAGTTTTGATTTTCACCAAACTTGTAAAGCGATGAAAATTGAACTCGAAAATGACCTCAACCTCGTGAGCCCCGTGTGAGCTTTACCATGGCTAAATTATGCCATTATGAGCGGGATTCTGACCGAACCACAAAGCCTGCCACCACCAATCTCCACAACCAAGGCAAGCACAAAGCTCTTTTTAGGAATTCGATCGCAGATAATCCGGTAAATAGTCTTGCACTGAAGACGACCTAAAAGATCTTCCGCTAGTTCATGGATGCCATCAATTAAAGAATTAGATTACCGTGAAAGTCAGTCGGTGTTCTACTTCAACTAACATCAACCTCACCAGCCTAGCTAATCCATACGTTGCAAGTGAATAATGTGACTGCCACCACATTCTGAAAGCAAAGCTGTGAAGATCCACCGTAAGAGAATAGCTCAGTCAAGCTTTAATATATCCATTCGCATTCCGTGACCCAATCTGCTTTTACAATTCTTCAATTGAACCATCAAACCAAAGCTTTAATGCGTGCCAAGAATAGCTCGTCCCATGATTATTCGTTCGTAACCTGATGAAGTGTAGGCCATACACACAGCCCAGACTGATATTGTGAATAAATTACCAGACCGACATCCCAGAACTATCCAATAGAATAAGAATAAATAAGCAGGTTAGCATGTGGCCTAATAAGGAATATGGAATCGAAGCCCAAGCCTCGCCCATATTTAGAAGCACGTCTGCTCCCATGTTCACTAATAAGATCCATGAAGGTGTCCTGAATTGTAGGACTATTTTACAGTCCCAATGTAAATCTTTGAAGTAACTGAAGCTAATCTCCTACGAGAATGGCATTAGATCTCGGAAAGTTGTACTTCAATTGCAGCTCGAAGTAAGAAGCAGGAATACGCTATTGGATTAGGAAATTGGAAAGCAGAACAGACAATATTTACAGTTTTATCAATTGGGGCAAGGGAAAAAAGCCTCTCCGACCTACTTGAATAGCTAAATAAAGCCTTTAATTACTGGCAAAGTCCAAAGTCCTAAAATGGAACGCAGAACCAAACTCAACGTAGGGCCTACTTTCAGTCCGAACACGATTGAAGTTAAAAATAGAAGTTTGAAGTAATAAAGTGACCGACCGACAAGGAGACGAGTAAGTCCACCAGCCTCTGCCCATGTCCAATTCGCAGTTTGTCAATACTTCACCAGCGACGGAAAGACATATCCAGCTACAGCTTTCGTGTTTTGCATATCGAAGCCAAAATTACTTGAAGTGATCCTACTCGGTACCTTGACCACAACGAGATAATTCGAAAGCCAAGATAAACTCTCAAAGTAAGCTATTTCAGATGAAAAAGCCCACCCGCTAACTTTATTTTGGTGGATCTCGAAAAGGATTGTAGATAGTCTAACTCCTAAGGTACCGAGCAGAATCACTTCAAGTATTTTTGGCTTCGAATTTATAATTCCGATTACGTCCACAGCTGCACCAATAATCTGTAAAAATCTTCCAAAGTCGATAATTTCTTTATAAAGGCAATTAACCGATCGCCATAAGTTAAGTCATCTGACCATAAATACTGTTTGGTTGAATCTTAAGAAGGGTAAACTGGACGAACATTTGATCAAGAATACCAGTGGTGCTTCACTTTCCGAGCATTTTACAGCTCCATTAACTTACTTTCTTAAAGAGAAAGTTTAAAGCAAATGAAAGCTTTGCCAACTAAACCAAGCTAATTGTATAAAGGAAGCATGTTGGGTATCTCGGTCGGTGCTCCTCTGATTTCTCTTTCCACCAAAATAGTCACTTTAAGAATTCTTTGCACAAATCGTGGAAAATATTTTGTCGGTAAGGGTCCCCCCTTTGCTTTCTTAAATTGTCAATAATTCTTCACCTGGTCCACAATATCAACGAAAGTGCTCTTGGAATCAACCAAAAGATGCCTCTGACCCCAACCATCACAAAAGCTCATGAGTCTAGTGATTATATGACTTTAACTCATTTCCCCCAATCGTAGAAAGAGCTAAAATTTGAGTCGGAAAATGACTCCATTCTCGTCCGCCCTGTATTTCATTGAAAGGTCCCAGGGATACTTTGCAAATCATTGACTTTTACTCAAAACCCAGGCGCTAAAATACACTTTCTAAAAACTATTAACTGATTTACTTTATAAAACAAAAGAGCTTCCGAGATAGTGCTGGTTGAGAATACAGATTGCATTGCTGAAGAGCTACATAATTAAGAAGGGTGGGATGATAAAGTTCTATTTATAACATAAAGTGGGGCGGACTATTCAGGTGGTGGATCTATAAGTCTGGTTAGCTGTGGCGTAGCCAGAGCGTAGCGAAGGCCCAGCCACTTGTACCTTCCTAAAATGGAGGCATTGACCCAAAGCAAAATACACTTCATAAGTTCCGTGTTTATATGGTCTAACTCATTTGTGACGCAATGGGAAACGAGTTAAAAATTTCATCAAATTCCCGTTCACTTATTCCACAAGCAATTTAGCGATTATAAAGCTTCTGTCTTCTTTAAAGGTTTAAAGGTTAAAGATAGAACTTTAGATGGCTAAAAGTACAGTCGTGACTAGCATTTAGTCCAATTCTCGTCCGTATTCTCATGCGTATTCTGTTTTTAAAGAAAGCTTAAGGTTATCTGTCTTAAAGAAAGTAGGTAATGGGAGCAGTATATGACCGAAAAGTGAAGCTATGACTTATATTTGGGCTAATTCCCGTTCTTATAAAGCTAAAGATTTTCTTTTCCTTTAAAGGTTTCTTTAAGAATTCTTAAAGTAAGCTGGGTCAAATATTTATTGTATGGTGGAGTCTTTGCTGGTTTGGTTGATAGTTTCTGCAAAGCAGATAAAGGTGGTGGAGTCTTTGCTGGTTTGTGGTCAGAAGAAGGGCGGATGATCTTGCTTCTCCAATTTTGGCTCCTTTTCAAAAAGCTATTTTTTTTCTTTTTTTAAACTTTCATTTTGTTTTTTTTAATTTTTCTGTTTTAAATTTCTTTTTGAATTTTTAAAGAGTCGCAGGCTCGAATCTCGTCGAACCTAAAAAATTTAGGAACCACTCCTTCGGAGATGGTTCCAAATTTTTTGGTTCTACGAGATTTTTCGCCTCGACTCTGTGGCTGAGCCTCCGCTACGCTTCGGCACGCCACAGATAAGCCTTTTATCGACCCACCAACCAGAATATCCATGCCCTTCTCCGCTGAACTTTCTTTTCCACGTCAGAAATATAGCTTGGCAGCAACATAAATCCCAGATTT
>BLXL01011175.1:0-10218 GCA_023170135.1 Acarapis woodi | reverse complement strand
TTTTATTTCGTTGTTGGCATAAAAAATTTTTAAAATTGGCTTTCAAACTAATTTTCCAAAAAATATTAATCCTTTCAATTATCAATCAAATAAGTATATTTTAAATTCAAACAATTCACTATTACTTCATTTTAAAAAATTGTGAAAAACTGCTTGGCAAAAAAATATTGTCAAAATTTTTTTTGAATAGTTATCTTTCAGCATCAGTTTATTGTGATAAATAATTTTTATTGTAAACGATCTAGCTCTGGCTTAAAAAAGAAAAATTCTATTTGAATTCTACATTTTTTTTCAAAAAGAAAAATATTTCAAAAAAATGGAAAGAATTTCAAGAATCTCAAAAAATGAATTTATTGGCGATCTAATTGTAAAAAATGAAAATTATTTCATGAAAAACTTTATGGACACGATTTGGAAAACGAAAATATATACCATTCAATGAATTTTTCGAAAACATCTGGCTTTCATTTAATTCGTTTTAATATTTAATGATAAAGTTCAATCCGATGTCTAAAATTTAAAAAAAATATAAAATTAAATCTGAGCTTTAAAAGTCATGAATAAAAATAGTGAAATGCAAAAACTTTTCAAAATATTTTAATTCAGAACAACTTTTTCACGAAATAATTTTTTAAATTTTATCACTTTATTTATATAGATACCAATAAATTGAAGGGAGGAATGTATTTTCAAATTATGCATTTATCTTTTTGACAGATTTCATAAAAACAAATTAATAAAAAAAATTATTACATATTAATACTTCATTTCTTTTTTAGATTATCAATTTCAAAATTAAAAAGGAACGGAGAAGATTAAAAAAAAGAAAAAAAAAAATGAATTCTGACATCGAATATTCAAAAAATATTAAAATTTTAATATAATGTTAAAATTTTTTATCGTGAGCCTGGAATTTGGCCTGTTTTTTTTAATTTTCGCACTTAAAAAATAATCAAGCGCTTAGAAACGAAACCTTGTTAAGTAAAAATTTATCATCGAACAATAGTATTGAAAAAAAAATTGTCATTTGAATAAAAGATTTCGAATTGTTTTAGCAATCTGGACAAATTCTCAATTCATTATTATAATTTAAAATTTTAATCTAATTAATAGCTAATTTGTTAATGATTCAAGTCTATTATTTATTACAAATAATTAAGGAATCAATTCTTTTTTCAAAAAAAAAATATTAATATAAAAAAATGAATTTAAAATTATTTTTTTATTTTATTCTTTTAAATGATAATTTACAAAATTTTTCTAAATCATGTTTTCGAAATAGTTTTTTTAATAATTTATTACAGTGAGAAGCAAAACTAAAAACATTACCACGAAATGACATTAGATTTTCTTCAAAAATTAAATCATATAATTTTTGGCTTAAGAGTTATACAAATTTTTTTAATAATTTTGTGATTTACAACTGATGGTTATTGTTTTTAGATATGAAAAAAAATTTTTCTTATATTTAACTTAATTAATTAAATCAAAATTGTCAATTGAAAAAAAATTGACTGTAAAGATTTCAGATACTATTGCAAATTTTTTATAATAAACTTGAAATATGATGTTTTTATTCTTATTCGAATAATAAAGCAGTAAGAATTTTAATGAATATAATTACTGAATAAAATTTATTAGTATACTTCATATAGATGATTTGTTTTGCAAAATATTACCTAATCAAAGAAAGTAATTGATTAATGGATTTTTTAATTATTGCTATTTCAACTAATTATTTCAAAATATTTCGAGAAAACATCCTAATTTATTTAAAAACTTGTCAAATGGTAGACAATATCAAAAAAATTCGATACATTAAATTTCGTCACAATTACAATAAAATTAAATTAAATAAATTGAACATGAATGTATATGATAGATGTACCTACAAAATAAAATTTCAATATAAAAGTAAGATGGAAATGGAGAAATTTTCATTGAATAAATATAAATTATTTTAAGAGAAAAAATACGAATAATCCTAGATCAAACAAAAAAATCTGCAAATTTTTTCGTTTTTATTGTTTAAAAATGATCCAAAAAAATTTAATATTTAAATTTTTCAAGTGAAAACCGATGCAATAAAAATGACTTTTAATAATACTTTAATTTCAATCAAAATTTCATTATAAATTTACAATAATGGTTGAATAAAATAAATAAAAATCTAATTAAAAATTCACACCAAGCATACTTAAGTAAAAATAATATCTTTTGTTTTAAAAATTTGAAAAAAGTGAACTCACCTTATTAGGTCGATAAATAAAAAAATCTTGAAACGCTAAATTGGTTTGAGACATCTTGAAATGTTAAAAGATTTTTTGAAAATTTCTTGCAATTAGAATCTTAACTTTTAAATTGTAAGAATTACGGTCATGAAATTTCAAGAAGTTCGATGTCTATAAGTCACAAAAAAATTTCAATGACTTATTAACTCTATTTTTTTTTCCAATCAAATATATTTTCTTTTCTAAAGAGTTGAATGAATGAAATGAAATGAAATGAATTTTCGTAAATATTCAACATCAAATTGATTGACAGACACATCGATAGTGATTAACAAAAATATATGTTTGTTAATTCATCTATTTTTGAATTAATACGTGAATGTTAGATGATGATTTGAAAAAAATTAGTTTTGTTTATATGTTGAANNTGAATTAATACGTGAATTGTTTGAATTTAAAATATACTTATTTGATTGATAATTGAAAGGATTAATATTTTTTGGAAAATTAGTTTGAAAGCCAATTTTAAAAATTTTTTATGCCAACAACGAAATAAAATGTTGCATATTAAAAAAAAGAAAAAAAAAAAAAGAAATAAGAAACTGAATTATTTTAAGAAATCTTTGAAAAGATTAGTAGCAATTAAGGTGAAGTTGATGTAAATATAAATGAATCGTTTGAGAATATAAAATTTTTAGAAGAAAACTCATTTTAAGATAGCTTAAAATACGACTGCACAATAGATTTTTTAATAAACACTATTTGAATAAATATTGAAAAATTACGAATTGATTGATTAAAATCTATGTGAAAAATTCATTTTGTTACATTATTGGGTAAATTTCGACTTAAAATGATGAAAAATGTGTTATATTCAAATAATTTTTAATTAGATTTGGATAATCAAATGTTTATACTAACAAAAAAATTGATTTATTTTCTAAATATAATGATTAGTTTAATTTGAATCTTGTTGAGAATTTTTATCGATTCATTATATGATCAGTAAGTAATAGTAAGTCAAATTATAATCAAATATTGTCAAAATAAAAAAAAATCTGAATTTCTTTTCGAATCGTTCATTAATTTATTTGTCTTATATTTGTCAAGCAAGATTATGATTGATCAGCTCCTATTATGGTTAAATCAATTCGATAAAGCATTATAACTAAAAATAAAAATTTAGATAAAAGATTAATTTCAAAAGATAATTAAAAATAGATTTCGAAAAGATTTTTGGAAGAATGTTTCTGAAAAGTCGCTTAAAATTTATTTTATGCCTACCTGAGATTGCTAAAAAAAATTTATTTCTATAATTTCATAAAAAATCTACTTCAAATAGTTTTCTAGGTTTGATTTTTTTTTACTAGAGATAATCTTCGATTTTCTAGATTTTTTCTAATTTTTCTCAATAACAATTTATTATATTATTTATAGTTCTAAATTGAATAGCATTCAAAATCTTTTAAATAAGAAAATTCACGAGAATGAAATAAGCAAGAACTTAGAGTTTTTTCAATTTACCCATAGAATATTCATTTTACATGAGATTTGAGCAATTCCATTAATTCAATGTATACTCTATATATTATTCATCAAAAACATTCGAATAAAGCGATGCAAATTATATGACATGATTAAAAGATAAAATGTTCTGAATCTTTCAGATGTTTCAATATGTATAAAAATAGATACTAAATTCATCAAATTTATTGATAAGTGATAAAACACCAGCTGTACATAATAAATCATTTCCCTATGACTCATAGTCCATTTTCTAAGTCTTTGTAAATATATAAAAAAAAAATCAGTATTTTTGTAATATCATCACGACTAATAACTTATAAATTTTATATCTGTTCAAATACCATGAAACTATATGACTATTCGTATAAGAAATATACAATCAACTTAAAATTTCATTCGCCCTAATATTGAAATTCAAGTAAAAATAGCACTTCTTTTTCTTTCTATATTATATCTGACTTGAAAAAAAAAAACAATATTTCAGATGCGAATATATAATTTTCAAAAATTTATAAGTCTTAATGTTTTTCAGGTGAATTTTCAACATTTTTGTGTTCAAATTTTTGAATGAAACTTATAAACTACGAATCACAGTGTTTTCATTGAAATAATTCCATAAATAAAATCAATCTAGAAATTCTAAAACTCAGAAATTCAATCATGAATTAAAAATTTCTGAATTTGCTGTTCAGAATTTTTTTTTTTCAACATTAACTTGTTCATTCTGATTTTTCTTTCAATTATAAATTGACTACTAAGATTATTTGTTCTATCAGAAACTCAAATTTCATGTTTTCATAAGTAGCTTGAAAAAAGTAAAATTTTTCTTTTAGGTTGCATCTGAAAATATGAACTTATTAGTTCAATCAAAATAACTCTCTTTTGTGCAATCAAAATTCGAAGAAGTTTGTAAATTTTAATGAAATTAATTTCCTTGTAATCCTATCAAGAATATATGCACATCAAATTTGGATTATTTGTAATCGTATAAAATATTTACGTTACTTTTAGATGGCGTGGACAAATTTTTTCGATAATATTAATTAAATTTTGTTCCACAAAGTCACCTTATATATTTATTCACTTATTTTTTTTTTTACACCTGCCACATATTTTAAAATAAATTTTATACAAATATAAATATATATTCACATTTGATTAGAATTAATGCCCTAGCACGAATAAAAAAATTTGTTAATATTTTTCGAATGCTAAAAATTTTAATATTCTTTTCTTTGGTAAAATAATCTTGTGGTCTAGAAAATAAATACATATATATTTTTTTTCCAAATCAACGCTTGGAGATTAATTCAAGACATATTTTACGAACATGACTATTTGATTTTAATATAATCGACATATTTTTTTTTGAGTATTTTTTTCCAGTTTCAATTCAAATATAATTCACACATTCATTTTCACTAAAGATATCTTGATAAATAAATAATGACAGTCAAAAAAAAATTCAAGTTAAAATTTCTGATACGTTCATAAATCATAAAAATAAAAAAAAAAAAAAACCAAAAAGAGTTCAAAACAGATAAATAAATTTTTCAAACTGATAAAAATTATGGACTTTTTTGAAAAAAAATATGCTTCTGAAATAATATAATTTAGAAAATGAATCAAATGAAAAAAATGAATAAAAAACATAAATTTTATTATTTCGATATTTTAGTAAAACGGACTCAATTAAAATAATTTAGTAACATTTTAATAAGATTGCATTTTATTGAAAAACTAACAAAATTATTCTATTTCATCATTTACCTTATATTATCAGAAGATAATTCTTAACAAAATCATTAGCTGAATTATATTCAAATACCTTCGGAAAAAATTGATTTCTAAAATGTCAATAAATATTAATATTCTAAATATTGTATATGAAGTTAAGTATTTGAATAAATTTTGTTAACTATGAGCATATTGGATTGCTTGAATAAACTAAGTTTGAACAAAATTAATTGTACGATCATTAAATTGAGCTAAGAAAAACGAAAAAAAGAAGGCGAAAAAGTTAAAAACGATATACAATATTGAATTTATTTTATCTCCATAATCATTAAATAATTTTCAATCAATTTGTAGCACAAAAAAAAACTAATAAAATAAGGATCAATCTTCTTTAATGATAAATAATGCAAAAAAATGGTAGCATGCCGAAAAATTTGAATAGCAATTGTAAGTATAAAGATAATTCATGAAATAATTGAAATTTCAAATATATTTATTAATTTAGATATAAATAATGCAGATTAAATGTATTAATAACTCACCAAAAATCATTAAAATTCGAAATAAATTAAAAATAATTTAAAAAATATTTTTTTTTAATTATAAGTGTTGTGATAATTTATTTTTATGATTTTTGTAATTTTTTGTTTCTAATTTATAAGCCATCATTCAACCATTTATCTTCTATGATTTGACTAGTGAATGAATTTGAGTGATATTGAGAAATAATTTTTGAATTATTTTTAAAAATTTAATTATAGAATCTTCATTTTATTTAAAATTTTATAGATATTTCAATTGATTTTTTTCTTATATAATTTATATTCCTTTGATAAAAAACCGTTCGATTATGCAAGGATATATTGTAATTTTCAAATATAAATTTCTTATCATGACAAAAATCTGAATTTATTAACTTTTTTAATATCTTGATTACATAAAAACTTCATTGAAAATATGAAATTATAGTGTTTCGACAGTGCATTATGATATCGTGTGCTAGAATAAGTATTTGCGATAATAATTTCATATATATTTCCATTATATTTTGCGATAATGATTTTCGATATAAACTCAAACCAATAATTTCAATTACCCAATAAAAGTAAATTACTACGGAAAAAATTTTATTGCCCTATTTCCAAAAATTTTTTTATCATAATATTTCAAACTTTTAGTAGAAAAATTACAAAAAAATTAGAATTATCATAATCGAAAGCGATCCGTTTAAAATTAAATTTAAATTATTTGATTTAATTTTTTAAATTTTATACCATTTATTATGATTATTTTTCAAGCGTTATCATACATAATAGATATTGAAAAAAATTTTATTCTGCTCAAAAAAATATTTTTTGGCGAGTATTATTATTTTTTTTTAATTTATAAACAATTAATTAAAATTTTGAGACATCCTATTTTTGTTTAAAAGAATAATTGGCAAATTAAAAATTTAATGCATTTATAGTGTATTTATAAAATGTGACATAAAATTAGCATTATAAAAGAAATAAATATTCTTTATTGATATTCATTATCAGTCCATCAATTTTGGAATATTGTAAAATTAATAATTCCAAAAATCTATTCAAATATAACGTTCTTTTTGAAATGAAAGAAAAAATAAGAATTTTCATGAATACTAGCATAGGGGATAAATTTAATGAAGCAATACATAGCAACAATCTAGATTATTTTTTTCAAGAAAATCTTTTTTTAATAAGGATCATCATGTATTAGTAAATATTATGGCATTATAATCGAATTATAAAATTATGCGTAATTATGTGCAATATTTTACGCGAAAATTTAAATTACAAAAATTATTAAAAATAAACTAAATATTATGAAATGATGTTAAATTAGAATCAACAAATTATTAATATATTATATTTTTAATATTTTATGTGATCTCAGTTCAAATTACGTAAATTTTTTCCATTTAAAATCGACAAAGATTTTCATACATTAAAAAAAAAACGAAATCAAAAAATGAAAATCGGAAAAACAGAATCACAAGTATGAATAAAATTTAAACAAATATCTTTTGAACTTAAAAATTGTGACTAATTTACTTGATTCAAAATGTTGGCTATTCTTACTCAGATATCGGTTTCTAAATTGTTCAAATAAGCATTCTTTTTCCAATGCTATTTTTTCATGTTTACTAGAGCAAGTTAATTTGCTCTGTTAGTCTTGACTCCATGGCCTGACATATTTAATTTTATAGGTCGTGTTTTTCGAAAAATCTTTAATGAACTTTTTTGATGTAATGCTTTCTGATTACCGTTTTTATCATAACCACTCGTTCATTTATTCTATTTTTCTACAACCGCCGATTAGTTTCAAAATATATTTTTAAAATCACATATTTTTCATTCAAAATATCTATTTTTCACAAATTTGCACAATTTTTCATGAATATTTATGTCAAAAAAATAATAATTTTCAAACATGTTGAAATGAAAAATCAAATGCTTTTTAAACATGAAATTTATTAAATTACCAACATATTTCATATTTTTAATTTGCCATTAAAAAATATTAGACATGCTTAAAAATAAAATTGGTTCTTTTTCAATAAAAAATATTAAAGATTATCTAAATTAAATCAAATCTATTTTTTTGAAATGATTATTTTTTGTATCATGTTTTTAATAAGAAATTAACCCTGGTCAACTTCAAGATAGAAAAAATAAAAATAAAAATAAAAATAAAAATAAAAATAAAAATAAAAATAAAAATAAAAATAAAAATAAAAATAAAAATAAAAATAAAAATAAAATTGTATTTTCAACTAATATATATCATTTTCAAAAGATTTTTAGCTAGCTCTGATTTCAAAAAATAAAATTTATTGCTTTTTGATACACATTTCTAATATGAATAATTATGTATTATTATCGAATTATTATCAAAAATGATTGAATCAAAAGCTATTTTTACATAAATGCTTAAATTTTTCGAAAAATTAAACTCAATTTTGTTAATTCGAAAATTAATTTTCCAACGAGATGATTAATTCAAAAAAAATTATGATTTGTCATTTTGCGACTTTTTATTTTTAGTACATGTATTAACAAAAAATGAATAAAATTTTTATTTCACTTTAATTATAGCTAAAATTAGAATAATAGAAAGACAAAAAAAATTTGTAAGAATGTCACAATAAAATAATAAAATAAAATGCAGATAAAATTTTCATTAGATCTTGACCTCAATTTGATTGTGGAAATTATTATACAAGTTATAAAGAAAAAAAAATTATCAAGATTTTTTTGCACAATATTATATAATTAAATGTATTTTACATTATTATACCTTTTCAACTAGAAGTCGTTATAAAATTTCAAAAAAATTCTTAATTTTTTTCAAGCAATGTTTGCTATTTTCACCGTTTTTTTCCATACTTGATACTAATTCAAAATATTTTTAAAAATTATATTATATACAGCCTGTGCAATGATCTAATATCTTTAATAGATGAAGCGTGTATAAACAAAAATTATGAATCAAAATTTTTAGTCGGTCATAAGATGATCTCAAAACGACAAAGATGGTGATCAGATAATGCTAATTTCTTAAGGTTGCTATTTAGGCAATGCTAAATTTACAAAATTATTATAAAGGTACAAAAAATCTAAATAAATAAATTACTTACATTCCTTAATTTCCTGATTTCATTTGATTTACCTAGGTTTACCTTTTTTCACGAAAATTTCAATAAAAATTTATAATGTATGAAATTTCAAAAAAGTTATATCAAATACATTTATTCTGTAAACATGAATTTTCATTAGACGAACACTTTTAAACCACATTTTAAATAGAATTTACCTGACGTTTAATATAAATTTTTTGATTCGGCAAATTACACATTCGATATAAAATATATATTTTAAATTATATAATTATTTTAATTTCTGAACTAAAGTTTATAAATTATATCCTATGTCTTGCCAACACTTAACAAATTAATCTGTATAAAAAAAAAGTTTCGAAAAAAATTGTTCGCATTTTTATTAGGTAATATTAATAATTAAATATTCAATAAATGATTTTTAATTAATTCGTTAATTATTTTGATAATGGTTCTTCATTTTCAAATATTCATTTATTTTCAATAATTTTTTTTTATTAATTCATAATTTCGACAATTATTCAAAAATTTGAATCAAACTTTTGATTTGATTTCACATTTTTATACAAAAATAATCCATAATACGTGAAATCATGAGTTTGGTTGTAATTTTGAAAACTTTATATAATTTTTTTTATATTTATGAATGAGAATAGAAAATGAGAATGAATTTTTTTTTGCAAATTTAATCGTTATTTATCTAAATCAACACACGAAATTAATAAAAATGACTAATTTCAATATTTTCTTCTCTAAATGCTTCTCTATTCAATGCAGAAGCATGCTTAATTTAACTTTTTTGTATATTTTTACCTTCATTAATTTTTTGGCCATTACAATATTGACAATCTAGGTGTTTGTCTTATGAAAATATTTTAATATCTAATCTGAAAAGGCTTTTTAAATAACTCTATATTCCTCAAAAAACGTTGAATGTGTGATTAGAGCCATGAATTTTTTTTTTATCTGCGTTGGCGAATTTTAAAATAAGTTAGAAAAAAACTTTATTTTTGAGAACTTCGATGCGATTTCTGAAATTCACTTGATATTGTAAAAAATTTTATGAATTTATATTTTTGAAGT
>BLXL01011174.1:0-15005 GCA_023170135.1 Acarapis woodi | reverse complement strand
CCTTTTCCAACTAACGTAAGCTGGCATTTATTACCACTTTTCCACGAACCAATTTCTAATGATAATATTCTTGTTTCTCCAGGCCTTAAAAGTGCACTCGTATTTGCTGCATAATATTGATTATCGCCTGAAATTGAAACTTTTAAGTCAAATAAAATAGATTCAGTTGATGTTAGATGTAATGAGATGCTAACATTGTAATTCGAATTTGGTCTTAATTTCGCCGGTGCAATCAGAGTATAAGTCCCTTTAGCATTTGTTAATGTGTTATATCTGTCAAAAAAATATAGTGGAATTAGTTTCATTGTTAAATTTATGGAACAGAAGATTTGATTTGATCAAACTTTGAGTTCTAAACTAAATGTCTTTAAAAATTATATTCATTTTCAAAGAGCTAAAAATGGAGTCGTGATAAGAAAGTAAATTGAAAATGGCTTTTCAATTGAAAATCTTATGATTAGATTTATCATAAAATCTGCAGAATTTTGCAGCAAACAATTAAATTTAATCGTAAAAACAAAACTTGAAAAAATTCGATTTGACACAATCAAGAATTAAAATTTTGATTTTTTATGGCACACCCAATTTTCTTATTTATTTTTGCCAAAAATATGATTTATGTAAAATCGAAATTTTCAATATAAACATAATAGCGTTACAATGAAATTACACTAAAATTTTGAAATAAATTATACGATTTTACATTTATCACTTTATACTTTTTAGTCATATTGCATTTGAAAAATACATAAAAAAAATTTCAATTGTTGATAATTATCTAAACGGATTTCAAGCATCATTTTACACAATACTATAGATAGAAATTATTAAAAGAAAGTTAAGCAATTAAAATTTTATAATAAACAGATGTGGTGCATTATAAAAAATTACCTGGAAAAGATGCTGCGTAATAGTTTTGGAAATGCTTAAAGTTTTAAAATTAAATAGAACAAAAAAAAGACTCGTTTAATTGATACCATTTATTTTTATTTTTATATTTTAAATTACAATGAAAGGTAATTTTTCTGATAAGAGATGACAAAAGGTGACAACTCATTGCAAACCTTCATTATGATTCTTTACCAATGAAAGCAATAAAATTGTTTCACTTAAAATACGAATCTGAAATCAAAATTGTAATTTTAGAGCATTTCAGTTATATAAATTTCAGTCATTTGAATTAATGAAATTTAGTAGCGAATAAAAAACTCATATATTTCTTAACTTGTAAAATAGACTGCCAAATGATTTTAGATTTTGTGTACTCGTGTTTAAAGGTTTTTCTTTATATTTCGAAATTATTTTTTTTTAGACTGATCATTAGTAGATCAATTTAGATAAATTTTCACAGCCAAATTAAATTATCTAAATTATATCTTTAATCAAAGTAAGTAACTTGTCTCTAAATTAGTGAGAAAAAAATACAAATGAATAAACAAATAATACTAATCATTTGAGATATACTCTTTTTTTGCTCAGCTTAAAATTTATTTTATTTTTCTTTGAATAGGCAATTTAAAAATATTTCAACAAATCTGTAGAAATTTTTTGACTGGTTAGTTCAAGCATAAATTATCATTTATTTTCTTGATGTACAAATCTATATTTGAACAAGAAATATTTTAGTCATGGAGAATTTGAATTTAGTTATCTAAAAGTTTCTGAGATCTGGATCCAAAGTCGAATTCGAAAATTTTATTCAAGAACTAATGTTTTTTAATGATTTTTTTTCAACAACTCGCATTTAGTAAATATAATACTTTGAAACAAATCAATTTTGAAAACTAAAGTGAATCTTCGATTTAATTCAGTATTTCATTTTCACACTTAATTTCACAATTAAATTTACAACTTCCCATTGTTTTCACAGAGAATTTTTTTTAATTTACATCAACAAAAACATTCTACACGAGTATATAATTTTTCGTGCAAAATAAATCTTTTTTCAAATTACAAATATCAATACTTATTTTTTTAAATTTCGAAAATTATTTATGTATTTCATTGATCCTTTTATAATTTCTTACGTATTTTTTCAATTTATCTTGTGCACATCAATTTTTTTTATCTTGACCTTTTATCATTAGCTTTAAAATATTTATTTTTTTGAAACATTACAAATTTACTTGATTTAAATTATAAATTAAGTTCTAATTCTAAAAAATTATTAATTTTACATAAACTTATACATAAATCAAAAGTGTGACTCAAAATTTAACGCTATTTAATATTTTAGCACTGAAAAATTTGCCATCAATTATCCACTAAATACTTAGCGATTCACATCAAAGTACAATCGAAAGGATATTTTAAAAATTTTTATTTTGAAAACTAAATTAAACCAACCTCAGATCATATTCATATTCTCAATAATTTTATTTATTGGAAGCAATTAAATGAAGATGAATGGAAAAAGTGAATTTTTACAAGCTTTATATTGATTTAAAAATTTCGTTAATTTAATTTATATTTTTGAAAACCTATAAAAAAATTAATTGAACAAAACTATTCTGAAAATTTTTTTTCGAATTCAATCGTTTTAAAAATTTACGAACCTGAATTTGTTTATTGATTCTTATAAATTTGAAATATATCTAGTGTGAGAAAATGAAATTTAATTTGATTAACTTAGCATTTTCTTTTAAGATTCAAATACTCTTTTGCACACTTAATACAAGTAACGGAAATTTACAATATTCAGGAATCCAAAAATTCACGATACAGTTTATATGAATTTTTTTTTTTAAACTTTATATAATATGAGTAGTCAATTAATTCGAATTTAGTAAGTATTATAATCTTTTTAAAATTTTTTCGCATAACTTGATTAAGATTGATTGTATTTGTATAATAAGCTATAAGAAATATATTTTTATTGCATTAAAAGATAAATTTTATAATGTGAACTGGTGTTGATAAATACCGAAAAAAAATTCAGAAAACATAAAACTCAGTAAAAAAACACTTGAATAACAATCATACCATCTTAAACTAAAAAAATCTGGCATATCATGAATTAATTGATGATTCATCTAAATACATTCTAAAAAGTTTAGATTTCTTAAAATTAGGAATAGTTTTGAAAAATTGTGAGCAAAATTCAAAAAAATTCTCGTCTAGAAAAATGATACCTAATGTATCTAACAGACCATTTTTTGAATTATATAATATTTAATAAAAAGAGAAAATTATGAAAAAAATCTCCTTGCCGACCTATAGACAAAACTAAATATCAACATTATTACTTACTCTTGAGATGATACATCTGTTGCATGAGTTATGAGAATGAGTACGTTGCTGAGAATTATTAAAAATGAATAATAATAGTCGTTAAGATGATGTTTTTTAAACATAATGGTAGACCAATGTGCCGTATTAATGATTAATTTCATGTATATGAACAATTTAGTCTATCATTTGCATGATGAGAATTTCGATGAAAAAATTAATAAAAGAGCGTATAATTTTAGATTGATGTTAGATCTTCAAAAAGATGAGATATTTTTCCATCAGATATTCAAAAAAATAATTGAATAAAATTCCAAATTGAGAAATTAAAAAATTAAATATATCGATTATTCAAATAGATGTTCAATCTTAATTTTTTTGTTTTGTTGCTCAAATTTTGAAAAATAAAAAATTTATATAAAATTTAACTGATATTATTAAAAATTTCACATAAACAAATATGGCTCTTAATTTAATATTTTCTAATTGTAAGAAACGTAAAATTTATATATATAGCATTAAAGTTATTGATTTTAAAAATCTGTTAATTATTTGATTCGATCACTGAAATCAAAATTAAGAATTTAAATAAATTAAGCATAACTACCTATCAATTTTTATTAGATAATTTGAAAAATTTGAAGCGAAATCGTTGAAATTTTGACAACATAAAAAAAAAAAAATGTACAAAATATTAATTTATATTCCAAACAATTATCAAATTTTTGAAGGCAAACTCAGAGAATAGTTTGATTAAAATTTTGAGTTTCGTAAATTCCGAAAAAAAAAGAATTCAAGTTCTATTTTGTTGGTAAGTAAATTAAAAAATTGATTTGATGGGAATAAATTTTTTTTTCAGCATTGTGTTGAAACACTCGGAATAAAATTGAATCGAAGCGGGAAAAAAAATCGTATATTTGGATGATAATTCACTTCTGAAACACGAATCCGCATTCAAATTATCAGAGTATGGAGTCAAGTTGTTTACAATTATTCTTGAATAAATTTCAATTGTTCAAAATAAGATATGCTCTAATTATCAATAATTAAAATTTAAAAAAAGCAGCCAATTTGATGAGAAAATATTATTTTAAGATTGAATTTATAAAAATTCAGGTGTTGTCATGACTAATAAATTCTCAAGAAGGGCGATGTTTATTTTGATTTAAAATTGTTTGAAAAGGATCTTAAAAAATTTTGTTATGGTTTTTAATTCTTTTTTCAAACGATCTTGATGACGTAAATTAAATTTTGAGATTTATTCTTGCCGTATATTTTAATTCAATCAAAAAATCGATAAAAGATGACAATGCAAATGTTAATTATTTTGTTCACTTTTTTATTTTAGCAATGCTGGTGATAAATGTAATGGTCAATTTATAAAAATAATTTCATTATCTTGTTCATAAGAAAAAAAAATAAATTAATAGAAAAGTTTAAAAAAAAGCTTAGTTAATGAAATGGTAAGTAATATTAAGTAGTATCTCTGAATGCACAGTTTAATTATTGGTAACTAACAATGCGAATGATATGTAATATATTATTAACTTTATTCAAAATAGAATGTGATTTTGATTTAAATCTGAATCATCATTAGATAGCCATTTTAAGAGCGTTAACTTTTACGTCTATTGGTTGATATAATGTCTCGAGAAAAATAAATGTTAAGAATATTCAAAATATAGAAATTTATTGTTGAAATACCCATAAACTAAGGGAAGAAATTGAAAAAGCATTACGATAAATAATCTCTCTTAATTCAAGTTGGGCTAAGAGTTTCAACTAAAGGAACAAATAAAAAGTTAAGAAAAATCAATTACACAGATGATTAGTCATTAATTTGAGAAAATCTCAAATATTAGAGCAATTTTTTTTCATTTGAATAAAAATCAAAATAATCAAGTTAAGAATTTATTTTTAATTTTAATTACTTGATCAGATTTAATTTAAGATTTCTTGATAGGTTATCTTTCTTTATTATTAGAAACTTGTTTGTATAAGTTTCAATAATAGGATTTTGATGACATTTGAAAATATATATTATGATCAAAGTCATCTTTGTTAAAACTTGAAATTGTCAAATATATACTTAGGTACAATTTTCGGTGGGATTCATCATGTAAAACATACTTCGTTATTTGAATGAAAAAATAATAAATTAATGAAATTCAAATATTTAAATTAAGACAAAATTTTTATTCATTTTTTCAGTCAATCAATATTTTATTCAATATTTGAAGATCTAAAGCTATGGATTTGTTTTTCAACAAGTGTTCCAACGCCTAAATTATTTTTACCAAACTTATGAATAAAAAAATATTGAAATTTCATTCTTAAAAATTTATTTACTCTTCTATCAAATAATTAAAATTATAAACTCCAATTTTGTTTGCCTAATAATATAATTCAAAAAGAAAGGATAGTATCTTCGGAATATCACAACCAAGTAAAAAAACTTTATTGCATTTTGCAAATCGAAATTAAGATCATTTTTAATTTTGAATTTGTATATCATCATAAGAGTAATGTATTAATTTTAAAAAAAATTCATTTTTCAATTACACCAAATCCAAATTTAATTAATTAGAGATAAAAAATGACAAAGCAATGATTATTCACAATCAAAGAGTTGATCAATCAAAAGTCACTAAAAATATTCACAAATTTTAATTGATTTACTAAATTTTCAACAGAAATTTTTCATTTATATTTTAATCTGATTCAATATTATTTTAGTATTATCAAACTTGCTTTAAAAAATAAAATTTCACGATAACATTAAAGAATAAAAAAATTATTTAAATTTTTATCATTGTTTCGCTGATTAAACAAATATGAATACTTAAAATTATGATATTGATAACTAAATTAAAAATAATACGATTATGATTTGATTAGACAGAGCAATCTTTTTTTTTTTATTTTTTACATATCTTGCTACCTAATCATGCTCTTTGGTAGTCAACCGGTGAATTCCGGATGAATTTTTATAAATATTAAATTAATTTTATTTTATTTCAATAATCCTCAAACCGAGAAACTTTTATATCGCTCAAGTTTCTTTTCCGAAAATTTCGACTGATAAATGGCGGCACTAAAATTTAATTATTTTTTTCTGAATTCAATTTATAATTTTCATTTTTGGAGAGGATGATGTGAACTAAAAAAGATGCACTTTCAAAGCGAATAGTTTAGTTTTAATAAACTATTTATAAGCAAGAAACATGAGAAAAAAAACTTTTTTAATTAAAAATTTTTATTGAGCATCATTTATTAATTTTTTTTTTTTTATATTGAATGAAGTTTATGCTAGATTAGAACTTGTTGCGAGCTGGAGAATTATTCTAAAATTTAAAAATTTTCGAATTTCATAAAAATTATTGCCATATAATACTTCTCGATTCAAAATTTCAAGTCAATCTAAAGTTAAATATGATTTTAGTCATTTCTTAAAATTTAATCCATTGATTAAAAATTTATTATTTATTAATCATAAGTTTCGTATAATTACTTTTTTTAAAAATTATTCTTTGAAAATCTTTATATAACAAAATAAAGAGGTGCGTTTTTTTTTAATTATTCTCAAACTAATGTTTATATTTCTTATTATCAAATATTTTAAGTATTTAAAATATTCATTTAATCTAATATTAATTGTTTTTCAACTTAAACATTAAAATTTTAGACTGTTCTGGTCTTATTAGTCAATTATGATTTTCTTATTAATTGAATAGAGAGTTTCTTAATTTTGATCAAATTATTAAAAAAAAATAAAGTCAATATAAATTTTATTTTACGTTTAAGTTAGAATAAATTTTTAGGAAAAAAGAAATTTAAGAAAATCTCAATGAAGCTGAATTTTATCTAATGTAATAGAATAAAATTTATTCAAGGATTTTTTATTAGGCGAAAGGACTAAGAACCTGTATGAAAAAAAAATAAATATCATGCTCACACACTAGATAAATTTTTAATTTGAAAATAAAAAGTCATTTAGACATTTTGAACAATTTAGTACAATTTCAATGCCAGAAATGAGTTCTAAAAAGAAAAATGTTTTTTGTGTTGAAAATAATCAATCTACAATAATCACAATTTACAATCTAACAAAATTGAGTTGATTTTTTTAATAATCTTGTATCCATTCTCAGAATTTACAATTAATTTTGCAAATTCAAAGTAACACCTAAAATTTATCACCTTGGAATATTCACAAAAAACAAAAATGAATCACTCACACATTAATATTTCATGGAATTTGCACCCTAGATTTTTTATTAAATCACAAAAACTTACAGATAAATTTTAGGAAGATAAAATGAATTTTTCTGATAAAATAAAGAATAAAAGCTTAAATGAAATACAAAGTCACAATCAATAAAATGAGGATTGAAGTATAAAAATTTAATAATAGATCGAAACGAGTAAATAATTTATAAATAAAATTACAAAAAGTACAACTTAAAAAATAAACGATAAAATCTGAACCTTCAAAGTTGAATTAGTGTGCAAAACTAAAAAACATTTCTAAGTCTTACTCGTTAAAGTATATATCTAAAAAAAACTTTTTATATGATTAGGTATATTAAGCTTACATAACTTAGTTCAACTCAAGTATTATTTGTGGGGCGAAATTTTAAAGCTATTGTAAAATTAGAGTCTAAAAGTTAAAGTACAAAAAAAATTTGTCTGAAAAGTTGTGAAATGGGCGGTCTTCAAAGTAATAGTCATTTGAACTTTGAATGCATGAATTAGTATTTTAGGGGACGTTCTAATCTTTTAATGCAAACTAACATAAGTTTTGAATGTAAATTCGATCCTTTATTTTGTCTTTATATCATGACTATTTATAGCCATCACAAAAGAATTTTCACACCGGGACACTATTAAGGTCGCAATTAGAAAAATGAAAATATTGAAATTAAATATGGACAATAATTTTGACCAATTTTTCTTAGTGTGTCTGAGTTTCTTATTTAATCTTTTCGTAAAAAAACTATAAATTTAATATTTAAATCTAATTTATATATTATACATAAATTCAAAAAAGATGATAAGTAAATTAAATAATTTTCTTTTTTTGAAATTTTTTTTTTCCAATGGTAATTTATTGATTAATACATGAATAAATGAAATTAACACTTACTTATGAATTAATAACAATATTTTTAGGTTAAAATTTATAAATTTTTCTGTATCTAAAACATTTTGAATTCATTTTAATATGCAAAAATTTTGAAACGAATCAAATTTTAGAGAATTAATTGGGCAAATAGCTTTCAAATTATTATTAAAAAGTAAAAATAAAAATGTCACATTTGATTCATGTGAATTGGTTCAAATTGTGATTTATCAGGATTAAAATTGCAAAAAGATTTAATTATCCCAAAAAGTATAATTTTGTCATTTTCTTGTGTTTTTTTTTTTTTGATATTTTATATATATATTAGAAAAATTTTAAGATTTAAATTAAAAGTTATCAAATCTATTAAGCATAGAATGACCATAAGATTATTTGAATATGTGGAGAATATAAATGAAGAATATCAATTTAATTATATAAAAAAAAAATGTTTAACAGTTTTAATTAATTGAAAATTAAATAAGACATAATTGATAAATCTTTTTATATATAAGAGTTTTCACTTCAAATTTATTGATGATTACATTAGTGGGCATTAAATAAACAAAACCTATAAAAATTTTGTTAAAATTCAGAAACGAATAAAATAACGCTTACACATTACTGCAAATAAAATTTTATATTAAATATATTGATTGATTAAGTAAATATTATGTTCAAATTAGCTAATCAAAGTAATCATAAAATTTATATAACTTAATAAATAATTCATTCAATGTAATATTCGAAAATCCATAAATCAAAATTTTTTCGAAATGAGAATTCGAATTTTTCTGAATTATTTGCAATCATCATAAATAAGATCAGCGATTTATGACAAAGTAAATTTTTTGAAATCAAATAAATAATTTCATTAGTCATTTAAATATAATTATTTTAAAAAACTGAATTACTTTTTTTAATTATAAAATTTAGGAATTATAACTTTTCATATTTCTTTTCTTTATTTGAATTTTCAAATGTAATAACATTGTTTTTTATTTCTCCTTGTAAAATTTGATTAAAATTCATATCCATTTCATTTTTATTGCATAATATTTTTTTTATATCAACACTCAAATTCCCCACAATATTGTGGCTTCTAAATATTTGATAACTAATATGTCGTAATTAGATAAATGTACTAAATTCTAAAAGTGAATTAGTTCACTTAGTATACTACAATTTATTTATAAAACTGAATGAATTATGCTCATTATAAAAATCAAACTACAACGAAAGTATTTTTTAGTCAATTTTAATTTTGAGCCATAATTTTTGAATATCAAAGATAAAAACTTAAACTAAAAAAAAGTATCAGAAAATATCAGAACAAAAATCAAGCAAAAAAGTTTTCGAAAGGAAAAAGGTTTGATTAAAAAATTTTCGATATTCAATTTAATTTAAAATGATTTAAAAAAAGGTGGCGAAAAAATAATGTTTAGTCATCGTACATAAAATGACGATATGAAGCAGAATAACAAAATATTTTTAAGTATATTAAACATCTTAATTGAAAATAATATTGATAATGAATTATTCTGTATAAAAAAAAAAAGAAAAAAATATTAAATTTAAAAGAAAAAATTTAAAAATTAAGAATAATAGATCTAAATTATCAAGCTTATAAATTTTTTGGTATGACACTGATTCTTGAAAACTTATTTAAATCAAATTCATAAGAAGTAAGGTTGATAATATTGATTGAGATTTAGAAATTTAGAAAATCTAAAATTTTGCACGAAATTCTTCGAGATCTAAAAACAGAGAATCTAGAATTGATTTTTCAAATTTAAAAAAAAAATTTATAGATAAAATGATAGATGATTATATTAATTATTAATTGTGAATTTAAATTTTATTTTCGAAAAAAAATTTACAATATGGATCAAAATGTGTTACAAAATTGAGTATAATAAAAAATAAAACGATTTTTGAATTTACTTTGTAAGCGATGAAAATCAAAGTTAAAAATGATCTTACTTGTTTCCTTAGTATTTTATTTAAAAAATCATTTGATCCAAATATAAACCTTTCTGGATTGTAATCAATATTATTTAAGCCAGAACTTTATCATTTTACTATCGAAATAAATAAAATTTTAAACTTAATTAAACATTTGAAAGTAGAATGGCTTACTTTCAATTTGTAAATCGATTCTAAGTTGAATTTTTAAATAAAAATTATACATTCAAAAAATTGTATAAGTTCATTTTTTTTTAATTTTTATTTAATCACTTATCAGCAGCAAAACTACATATTTTTGATATTTCATCAAATTGTGAGAAGTAAATGGACTGAATAAAAATCTGACTCACAAAATTTTAATTGAAATGAGAAAAATATAAAAATTAAAAAAAAGACGAAACACTATCTGTTTTTAAGAAATGAAAAAGAAATTTGAAAAAAAAAAATTTTAAATTATGTAATTATGCGAAAAAATAAAACGAATAAATCGAATAAAGACAAACAATTTTCGAAATTTTTATAGTTTAAACATTATTAAAATATAGCAGGTAAATTGAAATTTTTTAAAAAGTGTAAAATTTATTTGAAAAAAAATCCGTAAAAGCAATTTTCACTAGCAATGATAAAAATTTTTATTTTGATAAGTTGATTTTTCGAAAATTTCTGTGTGAGCAACTAGTGTTGATTTCAATAAAATTTTAAAAAGTGCCTAGTTAATTAGAGATTTTCAATAAATTTTAAATATATTTAGGAAACCATTTTTAAATTGATTCACTTACGGAATTAAAATAAGAACAAATATTAAATTATTTCGCATAAAATTTTCGAAACTTTTGAAAAAGAAAAATTTCTAATTGCTGAAAACTTAATTTGAACACTGCAATTTTTTTTCTTCATGTTATTAAATTTAAGTTCTATTTATAATAAATATTAAATTTTTTTCAATTAAAATATTATTATGAGAAGAAATTTTCAAAGTAATAAAAAATAAGAAATTAAAAATAGAAAATTTAATTGTGATCCAAACTTTAGACTTCAAATTCAACAGCAATTTGCATGCATCGTAGTTTTTAATATTTTTTTCTCTGCAAAAGATTGCAAAGATTCATAAAAATTCCGTATTTGTTTAGTAAAGATCATATTTTAGAATTGAAAACAAAATTCAATCATCTTAACTCTTAAATATTATGAAAATTACTTTAAAAAAAAAAAACAGAACATTTGATTTTTAAATACAAAAAGTCAAGTATCAAAAAGCTAAGAAATTTTTTTTTCTTTATTTTAGAATCGAATTTAACAGAAATTATTTTTAATTTTGATGAAATATAAAGTTTTGAATGATTGTTGTGGCGTTTACAAGGGTTTTTTTTAATTGCCAAATGGGATAAGTTGTTCGCAAGTTTGATATAATTAAATTTTTTTATCCATATGGCAGTTAAAAGCTAATTTTGCAGACTCTTAAAATAATCAAATAAGAAAAGAACTAAAATTTATTTATGAAAGTCAAAGACTTGGTTATTTAAAAGTTAATGAAAGTGAATTTCCATTTTTTTCCAAGAAAAAATTTCTAACATTAGTGATAATTTTATTTAGTATTGAGAGAAATTAAGCTATGATTGTAATTGTTTAACCCTAAATTATTCAATCATATTTTGCTTTTAAACAATTGTTTAATTAATTTTGAAAAAAATCGAAAAAAAGATTTTCAATAAATGTAGATACTAAAAAATTTCAGATTTTATCATGAATAGCAAAATTTAAAATTATGGATTGAAATATTTACTAATTAATTGGTACTTATTCATAGATAAGATTTTTTAAAATTTCTACTTTAAATACATTTTAGTATATATAAAAACAGCTTGTTTTTAGGTTTTTGTAAGATTATAGTGAATGACATAGAAAAAAAATTCAAATAAAATCATAACTTATTATGGAAAGAAAATAAATGTGGAACTAACATATTTCAATTCAAGATGCTTAACAAAAAGAATTTACTTACCAAATGGCTAATCTTTATTAATAGCCGAAATCAATGTTTAGTTACAAAAATTTTCTACAAATGAACGCTGGTATTCTGTTATTAATAAGATAAAAAAAAAAAAATATTAGAATTGCCAAATTAAAATTTATAAAAATTAAATAAGTAGTTAAAAATCAAATGCAAGTGAATCACAAAAAAAAAGTAAATTTACAAATTAGTTTTACAAATCTGCAAACATAAGTAGTAATTTTATGTTCAATATAATTTTTAAATCATTTCAAAATTTTTTTTTTGATTTTTTTAAAGTAATATTCATAAATTATAAAAGCTAGAAAATAAAATGTATAAAAAATTAAACTATAATCGTGGTAAATAAAATTAATTTATTTTTTCGAAATATTTCGTTATTTAGCTGATAAATTAAAAATCAATTTTTAATTTCATTACAAAATAAAATAAAATTTAATTAATATTTTCTTTCGAGTATCGTTTCAATTAATTCAAAATCATTCAAATTAGAGATGATGCATTTATAATAATAAAAATTGCTTTATTTTTTTCCAAGAAAAATTTTCGGTAAATTATTTGTAAAGCAGAAACATTATACATTTTTAATTTATGTTTTTAATATTTTTTCCGAAGAAATTTATAACATTTGAAATTTGTTTTTACTTTTTATGTTGACTATTTCATAAATAATGTTGAGTTGATAAATTGAATACAAATTCAAAATAATTAAGATTTATGGTTTTAATTTATTTTAGACAGGATCATATTGATAATAATTATCTTTGTTGATTGATAACATAAGAAATAAAATATTATTGATGTGAATCAAAAACCATATTATTATAAATATATTTCCTTAATCATTTTTGCGAAATTTAAAATATACTTTGAGCTTGATAAAATAAGAATATCAAAATAATGGATTCGATCGACCACTGAAGAGAAAAATTTAAATAATTTAATTTAGATTATGTTACAAATTGAAAATTCAAATTAAATTTTAAATTAATATTACAAGAAAAGTTTCAAATAATGCTTACAAAAATTAGAAACTTATAAGTAAAGTTGTATAAATGATTAAAATTTAATGAAAATGATATCGGGTCATTGTTTAAGATGTAAATATTCATAATTTTGATTGAAACTGTCGAATCAATATTTTTCAAAAGGTAACTTAAGCTTTGCCAAAAATTTTGATTCTAAAGGTAAGATTTTTTGCACTAATTATTTGATTATTCTATAAAGTATATTAGTTAATAAAATAACTTACTGATCTGAGATAGAGCATATGATTATAAAATATTATTCCACTAATAATAAAAGCATTTAAATAATAATTAGTATAAAAAAAAATTTTAGCAGTAGTTTTATCTTTATCAAAAATAAATAATGCAGGAAATAAAATTGTTGATAGAAGAAGATAATTCATTATTTCAAACGAATTATTCAAGTGAATATTTACTTCTTTTTGATGTTTAATTATCAAATTGTAAGACCTGAGAATTTCAATAATTTTTTTTTTGAAAATTTTTTTGTCGTTAAATATTTCCAAAATAAATAAATTAAAAATCCCATCAATTAAATCGTCAAGCCTATATTTCAAATAAAGGCATATGTTAATAACCTCATAGATATTTATATAAATTCTTATTAAACAAAGTCGAATAGATAAAAACATAATTGTATGACCAAAAATTTGAATAATAACAATCAAATATAAAACTAAAGAAGATAAATTTGTTTTTTTAATATTGTCTAATGCCATTTCGTAAATAAATACACCTAAAAGGACAGTAAGATATCTGTTGATAAATGGAATTGTTTTTACACTTCTTATCTGATTACTGAGTTGAATTTTGGCTTTTTTTTCACTCAAAAGATATTTTGTGCACAAAATTTTTTCGTCAAAACAAATTACAGGATTCATGCATTTAAATCCAGAGTTGTTAGTATAGCTGTGGTAACCATAAAATGTATGAATCGTTAAAAAAATCATAAGTCCTCCAACTTAAAAATATTAGGAAATTAATATTGTTTAATTATTTTTTTTTAATTTTACCTTGAAAATACTTACTAAAGTTCACGATTCTACCATAAAATTCATCTGGAGAAAAATATTTTAAATAAATTAAATGATTTCTCAAGAATTCAGTATTGAATACAAAAACTATTACGTGTGTTAAAAAAAAAACACACTGTATTGTGACGGACAATAAATTCCATAAATATCTTTTTTTAGAAAAATGAACTCTTTCTCCATCATAGAAACCATGAAATAAGTTGGCCTTTTTGTAAAAACGATCAATTATCATTATAAAGTATTTATAATTTTCTTAAAGAAAAATTTTGAATATTTTGAAATATTTTTTCTTTTTCGGACTAAAAAATATTTGAAAAAATGAAAAAATTAACCAAATCTTTCTACGCTAAAGTGAATTTATTTTTCTTTTTTTTGATGATATCTCTTTTAAATAATGAAATTATTTATTTCAAGTTGATTTTTTTATAAATGAAACCAATAATATAAATTATATTTTATTGATTCATGAAAAAATCTATAAACTAATTATAGGTAAATACATTTCGGTTTTTTCATCAGTTATGATTAATCAAACTTATTTAAATTAATTTTCTCATTGATTATTTTTTCCGATTTTTACTTGTGAGATTTCCAATATATATTTTAGATATATT
>BLXL01011173.1:0-16185 GCA_023170135.1 Acarapis woodi | reverse complement strand
GATATTTTATTTTATATGGGTGACTTAGAGCGGAATTGATAAAAAAAATTCAGTAAAACAAAGTGCGAATTTTTGTTGTAATTGAATATGAATTTTCGGAAAAATTTATTGAAATCGTGAACTAATTCGAAATAAATGCAAAAAATGATATCGATATATCACCCGCTACAAAATAATTCTTATATACAATAAAGTTGTTTATTGTTTGATCTCTATTTTTTTCAATAATCAGCAAATTTGTCATGATTATCTTTTTAGATTTATAATCGATTATATTCATTATTGCTTTAAAAAGTGAATCAAGAATCATGTGAAATTATTTATATATTCATATCTTATGTCAAAAAGAAATTGAAAAACGCATTTTTTAGAATATGGATACAATTATCTTGCGTTAAATTAATCAAATAATGAATTTAACGATCATAATTGAATGGGCGATTTCACGATGATATTTCCTATTTATAAATTCAAAGAGCTTCAAAATAATTTGAACACGATGAGCACACCACGATAATTTTATAAGTATATACTAAAAGTTTGGCAATCATAATGTACAATATTCTATAATTAGATGACGGTAGAGAATCAAATTTAATAATTCAAATAAAATTTTGATCAATCAATCAACAATGAAATTATATTGATTATTATTTCAGTGAGAAATGCATTTTTATAAGGCTTGTGAATTTTTTGTTAGTCAAATCTAAAAAAAATAATGATTCTGAGCAATATGTTGTTCTTAAATTATATTTAATATAAATAAAATATAAATTAAAAATTAATTTTTTAATTGTATCTTAATATTAGTATCTTTTTTATTGGTATATGAATTGTTTTATTTAAATTTATTATCATTACAATATCTTTTTATGATCCTTTACACCTTCTTTATTCATTTGAAAAAAAATTAATACCCTTTACTGAATGAATTTAAACTTCATTAAAAACATTTGATTTTCAAATAAAATTTCGTTTGATTAAAATAAAGATGTTTTCTAAAATATATTCCTTCAGTCAAAAAATTTTCAATTGTTTTAAAAAATGAAACATTCTCATTAGAAATCTCACCTATAATGTTCGAAACCTCAAATTTTTAAAAAAAAAATTTTTACTTTAATGGCCTATCCAACATCTCAAAATTTTAACTTTTACATTTGGTATTAATCTCAATAGTATTTTTTTTATTCATTTAAAATTAAATTTTGTCGAATCCAATCTTTGAAATATATTTATGTGATTTTGATTGATTATATGTTGATTTCAAACTCGTTTTTTTTTTCATATATCATTCATATTTATTGACTATGATTATGAAGTACTCGCTATCCAATGTGACAATGTGACTAATCATTGGTATATTTAAAAAAATAAATATTACTAAGGGTGGAACGAGAGACTTTAAAATTTTTTTATAATTGCAAAAAAAAATTTTGTATGCTCAACTTAAAAAATTAAATATTTGTTCTATTGTGAATCGGAGCTACTAAACAAAAGAGATAAAAAATTTCTTCAATCTAATGTTTTAAAAGATTAAAATTAGGCATGAAAAAATGTTTAGTCATTATTTTTTTTTTGTGGAATTGAGTTACCCTTGCAATAGAAAATAAAAAATTTATTGAAATTTACCATTTTGTTTATATAAATAGAACTAATTAGAGTTTAATGGGTTTAGAAATTTAATTTGAAAAGAAAAATTAAAAAAAAAAAATCTGTTTCAGATTAGAAAGAATTGATTAATAAATTAAAAATTGAAATGAGGATGATAATTGATAAAGTTTTGAATTTTTACATAATATATGTTTTTTGTTTTGAAATGAAAATTTATTTTTATAAAAATACAGAGATTCATGATCCGAATAATAACTGAAAAATTAAGCTGCTTTCTTTTTCTATTTTTTTTTTTTTTTTACATTTCAAATGTGTTAGAATCAAAATAAGAAATCATGAACTGTAAGAGAAAAATTTTAAAACTTAAAAAACAGAAAAAAAGTATTAATAAAAAATTTAAAGTATTAAAAGCTCACTGCAAAACATCAGCAAAAATCTTGATTTAGGGTACATGTGCAATGATTTTTTTAATGCTCATTTTAACGGATTAAAAGACGATAAGCAAAGCGAAAAATGAAATTTAAAAATTCATTTAATAATTCAAAGAAATACAAAAAACTAAAAAGAGGCTCAAATATTTAAAGCTAAGTCGACTAGCTAATCAAATGAGTAAAAATAGCGTTTGGTCATATGTTCACTCAAAACAATTTTTCTTAATTTTCTCATTTGTTTTTTCTGTTTTTAAATTTACGTTTCTTTAATAACAGCGTTTTTTCTTGGGTTTATAAAATTTTTCTCTTTGTTTTTTTTTTCTTTCTCTACATCAAATTTTATGATTTGCTATAGCAAATTTTCTTTTTTTTATGATGGAAAATTGGTAAGTCTTTTTATTTAATAATCAATAAGTTCAACTTTGATATATCGAATCTATATTTAATTCAAGAATATATTCATTAATTATTTAAATTCTAATAATCGGTAGATTGAAAAAATGATTTTATTTATCTGAAGCAATTAGTATTTAATTTAAATAATTGATTTATTATTTAGATAGAGAATATATTTGTAGGGTGAATTGTAAAAAATGCCCTCAATTTATACAATAAAGCAAAGTATTCAATTGAGACGCAATTTTAATCAAAGCAGATTGTGATTTTCAAATTAGGCTTGTCATCAATTTGAATTAATCAAAAAGTCTTTCAATTTAAATGACACAATAAGATTTAAAATCATTTAAATAGCTTTTCGAATATATATTATATTTCCATTTTTATCAATATTTTGTTTTTCATAATTCATTTCTATTAAGGCCTTTTATTCACTTGAGTCTCTTTTCTTATTCAGATCTTATACAAACATTCACATAAGATGAATGTAAACGTAGTGTCTCTAAATGTTTAAAAATTAAAAGGCCACAAGTTTATAGATATATGTTGGATAATATATATTAATTTCTTTGTGGGTGGTACTGTTTGCAAATAATTCGAATCTTGAGATCAAAATTTAAACCTTGATTTTGTAAATGTGTAATTCACATATTAATTTTTTAGTATTTAAACAATATAATGCTTATAATTGGTGGAAGTCTGATTAAAGAGAAATGAAATAATATTGATTTGTTTACTCTAAAATAATATTAAATGAGTGAATTATATTTATTCATCGAATTTAAAATTTGTAAAAAAAAAATGATACAATTATATGATCAGAATAAATGGAGAATTGATTGAAGCATACAACGCATTAATTAATGCGTTGCAAAAAATGAGAAAAGTGTATTTTAGGACTCAGGACTTGTTTTCGTTTAAATAGCCAACAAAAAATGTAAACAAATACTCGCGCACACTCGTTTACCGAGTTTCGTACATTTAAAAATACGGTGTTTTGCTTTTTTGCTTGTAACAAAGAATAGTCTCTTACTTCTCTTTTAAACTTGCTCGGAGTGTGTGCTGCGATTTAGACACCTTTTTTCTTTACTCTAAGTGATCTAAATTCAAATCAATTTTAAATGTGAATTTCTGGATTATTCTTTATTTATTTTTGAAACATAATTGTGATAACAACAATCATCAGTGTAAATTTCTCCTCATTTTCGAATTCTTTATGTTTAAGACTTTATGTTCAAAACTTCACGTTTCAATATTACTTATATATATGCGTATATACTTATATATATATATATAAATACACATATTACATATTACCTTTCATTTTACTCATTTGATTGATAATTAATTCAGTAAAAACAATCCATATTATCATCTTTACTACGGAAAATTATTTGTGACTTGTGTAAGTTGTATTTAAATATTTTTACTATGACGAAGCAACTTCTTAGTTCGCAATTTCTAGTCACTTTTTTTTTTAAATCTGTTATCGTGATTTTTCTTTCAATTTTATAATTTTAAATTCACATCATCGCTTCGAAAAATTCGAATTGAACTAAAATCAAGCCTAAATAAATATTATTTCAGTCATTTTTTTATCAATTATTCTAGACAAACAAGTCTGGTTCTATGCCCTTTCTACTAAACATAAATTTATGATATACACTGTGTACAACAAATCTTTATACACTACTCTAAGTTTTGTTTATCATCTCCTAGCGAATGTGCCTTTGTGTACTTAACAATGTCTTTGTTTTCATATATTTATCACAGTATTTCATCTCTTAGGCCTTAAAAATTTCAAATATATTCCTCAAAATGAAATTTTTAAAATATTTATTTTTATATTCAAAATTTATAAATTTTCTTTTTTGATTTATTATTATGCAAAAACTTTTGTTTTCAATTTTATAGAACAAAATTAGTTCGAAAATAATTTTCAAATTGTTCCGTTTTAAAAATAACATTGATTACGTATATTTATCTGATTCTAATTTTGAAATTTCAAATTCAAGATGTAGTTAAAAAAAATGCATTAATATTAGGCATCATTATTTGAAGTACATGGAATAAAAATTTTACACCGATGATCATTAAGTTTTCTAATACAACTGACTCTCGAGTTTATCTGATGGCATGTAAGTCATGAATCATAATAAGTCATAAGTTTTATTTGAAATATGCTTTTCGCATAGAAATGACAAGTTCGCAGTGATTTATAAATTGGTCAATTCATTAGCTTTATTTCTAAAACGAATATGAATTTTAGGTAAAAATTACTTATCTGTTAGATAGCCTCTGATATTTAAAGAAAATTTGATTTTCGCGTCCTTTTCCATTGATTTCTTGTTTAAACTAAATATTAGAATTTATGATTATTGATTTTTTGCTAAATATTTTTATTTGGAATCTAAAAATATAGAAAACGTTTAGGATAATTTCTAAACTTTTTTCTTTGACGTGTTGATTAAATGATATTTATTTTTACCTCAAATTAATAAATTTGAAACAAAAAAAAAAGAATAAAATCCAATAGATTCATGAATAGTCATCAGGTAACCAAGTTTAGCAAATGAGAGTGTATCAATAAAAAATACTCATTGTACATGAAGATAGTTAAATGTGGACGAGTGTTCGTTTGAGTGTATAAAGAAAAAATAATTTTTTACTTTTTATTGGCATTTTTAAATCATCCAATAATCTTCTATCTTCAAATTTTAAACTTAAAATCTAAACTTAATTATCCTCTTCACTCATATATTCTGTAATCTTTGTGTGAAAAATTTGTTTTTTTTTTTTTTTTTAAATTCAATGAATCTTTTTATCGAAGAATTCTTTAATAAATTAATATTTTTTGTCTGCATCTGTTCAATATTATTCAATATCGACTAACCTCGATTAGAATCGTCTTTTGGGCTTAACTGAAGAGTTTTATCAAACTAAATTTGACATAAACATTGTTAAGTTTATTATATATTTTAAAATAATTTAAAAGAAGGGGAGAGGTCAGCTGTGTGTGCTTGTATAATGTCGAATAGAAATACACAAAATGGTTGCTACATGCATGTTCATTATATCATCATATAGTGATATGAACATAGTTATAGTATTTTGTGAATTCTATCGGTCTACACTCGCTATACTATTTTTAAACTTAAAAATGATACTTAATAAAAAATACAAAAACAAGTCTAGATAGGTCAGCTTAAGATCCAGTTTCTTTTTATTTTTACCATTACACATTTGAACTGTATCGATTTAGCTTTCTCCATCATTTTCATAATTAATACAATTAGTTTCTTACCTATTTACTCTATCAATAGTATTAGGTTCCACACAATTTTGATTATCAAATAATCATTTGAAATTAATCATAATTATTTTTTTGATTTAATATTCCTCTTTATAATATGACCGTTGAGATTAACATAAAAAAAAAATAATCTCTTAATCATTTTGTTGGTCATAATACTATTTGATTAAATTCTTAACGCTTTAATTATATTTTATGTGCATGAATTTTATCATCAATTTTCAAATGTCGTTTAAATAATGAATTTTATACAATAACTATAAATTAATTTAGTCTTATGCAATTAAAATAAAATATAAATTTTGTGTTTTTCCGAGATTTTTTCTACGCTTCTAAATAACTTAACTACCAATTGATATAAATAATTTTTAAGATTTTCAATAAATCAATTTTTTTAAAAGCTACTACGTAAATCGACTATAATTTGAATTATGTTGATATTTAGTTGAATATTTTTTTTATTGATGTGATGACGTAAATTTTTTCCATTTTTTTTTTTTTTGTCATTAGTTTTCGCAAAATATCTCGTATTTTTTTATTTTTAGGCCTTATTTATTTCTAAAAATTTTAGATAGTAATTTTTATTTTTATTATGAAGATCAAATCATTGATTTCTTTCTCTTACAGATGCTCAATTTTATTTTCAGTTGATCAATACAAAGAAAATTTTTAAGGCATATTTTTTTAGACTTCAAATCTACAATAAATCAAAAGTTTGAACAACAAAAATGGAATTTTTTTGATGTAAATTAGTCCAAACGTCTTGTTTTTTTTTTTGTATTTTTAAAAAGTGATTTTTTTCATCATCTTGTATCATCTATTCGAATCATTATTTTCAATCTGGGTGAGAACAAGTGTAAATATTTTCTTAAATCAAAAAGTCAATATATCAAGTCAAGTCTAACTTTCTCAGATTTGATTTAAATGTAGGATTGAATGGCAGATAAATCTGATTTTATCTGCAAAGGGGGGATTAGTTCTGCTTCATCCAAACGTGTCGTTTCACCCGAATCATCATTAATAAGAGCAACACCATTCGTACAAAAAATCGATCTTGAAAATAATCAATCCCGATCCCCGATCCGAACTAGGTAAATAAATATATTTTTTTCTTCTTCTAAATGTTTGCTTATTTCTTATTTGCTTTGTTTTTATTTTTCAAAATTAATACTATTAAAGTTAAAGATTCGATTAGGTATAGAAAAGATAAATCTTAAACTCATACACTAAATGTATTTTTCTTTCGTTTTGTAGATCCCGTACTCGTGCACACAAGCGACAAGCAGACACTCACAATCATTGTGAAACCAACCCTTCTTTTTCAACAAGCATTGTAAATAATAAACTGCTATCTTTGAATAAAAAAGCTAGAAAATCGGCTAATGCTTGTAAGTGCTCTTCTCCTTTTGATTAGCTTAAACTGTTCATTTTATAATTCTAATTAACTAGCCTGATTAACGCTTAAGTAGAAAAATTTGTTTTGATTGAATTTTTTTTTTGCTTTTTAAAATTATGATCAATCGACAAAATTTTTATACTTTTTTCCTTTTTTGTAGCATTAAATATTGCGAATTTGTCGGATTATCAAACATTCTCTGCATCAAGTGATTCTAAAAATAATAGTTTAACCTACAATTCAAAAAACGGTAAGCGAGCAAATTCTAAAAGCAAACGAAAGCATACTAAAAATAAAACTGATCAACCAACAAAATTACAAAAAATAATTACTGGTTATCAAGTTAATCAAGCTAAAAGTAGTGGTTACAAGAAAAATTGCATAGATTCGCATTTAGAATCATCGACATCCAAAAATTTACTAAACATTCAAGAAACTGCTTCATCACTAGCCAGCAAAATTGATACATTAAATAATCCGTCTTCTTCAGTGAAAAAGGATTTCAAATCTCGGCGCCGTTCATCACGTTTGACTAATAAACCATCATCGACAGCAACGAGTGATCAAACTGTAACCTCAAATAGTCTACTTGAGAACAATATTTTGACAACCAATTTAACTAGCCAAACGAGTGAAACAGCAACAAGTACAAAAAGCACTTTTTTTCGTAAGATACGCAAGGGCAGTGTTGCTATGGATGATAATCATGTACATTCTAACGTTAAATCATCTTCACAACAACCATCTTCTCCAATAAACAATTCACAACAACAAACAATGACCATACCAGTTGTAAATGATTCAAACAATACATTGCACAATGTACTTTCTAGTACAACTGCAGCTAGTATATTAAATTTTTCATCACCGCCTTCTGCAAATGGTAGTGCCGCTTCAAGCAATACAAATAATTTAACATCTTCATTGGACACAGCTGATGATAATGAGATGAGTAGATTGCAGGCTTTACTTGAAGCTAAAGGTCTTCCGCCGCATTTATTTGGTTCACTTGGTTCTCGAGTACAGCATCTTTTACATCGATCAATGGGTAGTTCATCATCAAACAGCAAAGCAAATCAATTATTACAAGGCATTCAGGCGATCGGTGATGAAGGTCAACAGTTACAATCTGTGATGGAAATGTGTCAATTACTTGTGATGGGTAACGAGGATACTTTAGTGGGCTTTCCAATAAAACAAGCTGTCCCAGCTTTAATAGCTTTGCTTAAAATGGAAAACAATTTTGATATAATGAATCATGCTTGCAGAGCTTTAACTTATATGATGGAGTCGTTACCTAGATCAACAAGTGTTGTTGTAGATGCAGTGCCAGTATTTTTGGCAAAATTAGAATCCATTCAGTGTATGGATGTTGCTGAACAATCACTTAGTGCGTTAGAGATGCTCTCAAGGAGACATAGTAAATCAATTCTACATAACGAGGGCGTGAATGCGTGCCTTACGTACCTTGATTTCTTTTCAATGAATGCACAACGTTGTGCTTTATCTATAACTGCAAATTCTTGCCAAAGTTTATCCACTGACGAATTCAAGTACGTGAAAAATTCTTTGAACATTCTCTCCGCTCATCTTAACAATTCGGATAAGAAATGTGTTGAAAGTATTTGTTTAGCATTTTCACGTTTAATTGACTCATTTCATAATCAACCTATAATTCTAAATGAAATTGCGTCCAATGATCTTTTTTCTAACTTGCAACAATTACTCGCTATTACACCTCCTCTTATTAGTACAAATACATTTGTTATGATCATCAGGATGATGTCCACAGCATGCATTTGCTCTCCATCAATCGCGGTCGAATTGCTCAAATTAAATATTCAAGAAACATTGTGTTATTTGCTTGTTGGATCCAGAGCAACAGATCTAAGCGTCAACTCAAACGAACAATCACGCAAGAGCACATCAAGTGAACAATATAATGTTAAAGACGAAGAGATCGAGTTAGTAACTAGAAGTCCTCAAGAGTTGTATGAAATAACTTCACTTATTGCCGAACTGATGCCTAGATTGCCAACCGATGGTATATTCGCCGTTGAAGTACTCTTTAACAAACAATCATTTGCACAATTAGACGAAGTTATTTGGCAATGGAAAGATGATTCCGGTAATTGGCAATCATATAATCAAATGGATAGTCGTTTACTTGAATCCGCACACTTAAATCAAGATGAAGAAATTAGCTTGAACACAATGGGTCGTGTTTATATAATCGACTTTAACACTTTGCAACAAATTAATGAAGAAACAGGCACACCGAGATCCATCCAACGCAAAGTGATAAGTAAAGAGGAATTCAATTCATCTGTAAGTCAACAAGGTGACCCACGAATCGAATTTTTTGAAAAAGAGTCCGAAGCAGCAAGTCAATTTATTAAATCATTATTTAATATAATCTATGAGATTTACAACAGTTATGCAGGTTCAGCAGTTCGTCATAAATGTCTTAGAGCATTATTAAGGATAATTTATTATGCAAGTCCAGACCTCTTAAGTACAGTTTTAAAATGTCATTTAGTATCAAGTCACATTGCAGCGATGCTGGCATCAAGTGATCTTCGTATTGTAGTTGGTGCAATTGAAATGTCTAACATTCTTATGGAAAAACTATCAACTATCTTCTCAGTTTATTTCATTAGAGAGGGTGTTTTACATCAGTTTAACAAATTAATGAGAGATTGCGATAACACAATTTTAGAATTCGGCCCACCAACATTTGTAAATAATATTTCGACTGCAAACAATAATTCATCTAGTGATTTGCCAGCTGGAATCAAGAATGAAATAAATGATGATGCTAATGCCAGTATGATAAATGGAAAGACATCTAATTTATCAAATATAAGCAACAATAACAACCAAAGTACTCCGTCATTGGCATCTCAGCCTCAAGTCATTACAAATACATCTAAGTCTCTTTATTCAACTCAAAACATTTCGCCAACATGTTATCAATTAGATCCGATTTTGAATTCTACCGCTGTACCAAGCAATTATGATCCTCTAGTTAGTACAAGTCCATTACTTGGAAATGATCATTTGTCATCTAACAACGAATTTGTAACTGCGACTACAGACTCTCCAATCAATACTACTACTACGAGCATACCAATCAATTATTATTGGCCAAATGGACAAGGTGTTGTGCAATCACCAGGGACTAATTTACCTGCTGCAGTAAATAATTTATCATCAAATTCAATTCCAATTACAAATCAAAGTCTGCTTACCAATCCTAGTGTTATAGCTTACAAAGCAACAACTGACGATCCATTTAGTAAGCAGCAAACAACAAATCAATCTCAAGTCAGAATAGTAGATGCTCTAAAACGCAAACGCAATTCTAAAAAGATGGTTAATTCGAAAGCACCCAGCCTAACATCTACACGTAAATCGAAATTAGATCTCGAGACTGCTAATTCGACCAATTATCATAATCTACGCAATAGTACTACCCAACAATCGGCTACTAAACTATCTTTAAGAAGCAGTAATCATTGTGATTCGCTACTGAATACTAACCTTAATACACAGCTAATGGCCTCACCGTATGTTTCCATGCCATTCTTTACTTTTACCCCATCAATGAGTATTCAAACTACGAATTCGAACTCAACAAATTATCCTCAACTCATCACATCTACTACAATAAGCAATCAAACATCACTTACCCATCAAATAATTACAACGAACACTCTTCAACATTCACCAATCGCAACGAGCCCTATTTATTCAAGTAATAATCAAAATACACCAACAAGTCTAGCTCGTACACGTGGTTTTAAATTAAGTTCAGCGGCTGCGAAGACCTCCTCTTTCTTCGCTAGTTTGCATCCGTCTAGATGGGGTAAATGGAACAATAATGGTCAACAAGCCGGAACTAATAATAATGGCCAATCACCTCTATTAGATTCAAGCACATCTTCAAATCATCGAATTTATCATCGAAATTCTAATGTCTCGATTTTATCAAGTGAATTGAATCAGAACGGAAATCGTGATAAGATTAAGAAATGGATCAAAGAGCAATCTAAAATTTTTGTCGAGAAATATTTTTCGAGTAATAACGAACAAAATGATCAAGGAAATAAAAAAGCAGCTACAAATACCTTGAAAAAATTAAGACAAGCAATTGATCAGTTAGATAATAAACAGTATTTGAAAGCATTAAATAACATAAAATGCATTATAATGGAAGGTGATATTTCATCATTTGAATTAATTCATAGTGGACTTATTCAAAAACTGACTATTTTTCTTACCTCAAATGAAAGCAATTTCAAAAATGAGATTGATAGAGAGAAACGTATTTGTCTTTTTTTACATGTATTTATTAATTCACCTGCAATTTCTAATCACATATCGAATTCAATAATAGATGAAATAAATTCTCAACCGTTTTCGATACTTATAGCCAAATTGAACGCATGTGTATCTCATCTTGAACAATTTCCTGTTAGGGTGCATGATATAATGCCTAATTCATCATCAGGCAACATAAGGGGTACTTCTGCTCTAAAATTTTTCCACACACATCAACTAAAATGTAATTTACAACGTCATAAAGATTGTAAGAATTTAAAACAATGGAGAGGTGGTGCAGTTAAAATCGATCCTTTAGCAATGGTTAGTGCAATTGAACGGTATCTTGTAGTTCGTGGTTATGGTAGAATAAGAGAATCATCAGATGAAGCTGCTTCTGATGAAGATAATTCAGATGATGATTTTGATGACAATATGGCTGCAATGATATCACAAGGTCAAGGTAGACATAAGCTGCAATTTATGTATGGTGATCATATACTACCTTACAATATGACTGTCTATCAAGCAATTCGTCAATTCAGTGTGCCATGCTTCAATAATAGTGAATTAGAACAAGATACTAGTGATATGATGAATCTATGGAATCAAACGCATACTATTTTTTATAAACCATATCCAGAACCTGTTCAACATATTAATGCTACAAGTAATACTGTTACAAATTTAACAAATATAACAATAGGAAGCACAATATCAACTAATCACTCAAATGGTATATCAACATCAAGTGGAAATTTGAAAAAATATTCTAAATCAAATGGCAGATCATCAGTGAATAATATTTTACATAAACGCAAAGACGAATTATGGCTGGAGGGCAAAATACCAAGAACAACTAATTCAATATTAGAATGTCTTACAAGCAGATTACCAATACAAGATTCTATTCAAGATCAATCGCTAGAAGTTATCAATCTATTACGTATTTTACATGGCTTAAATACCTATTGGGGATATTTCTATGATTTGCCTTATTCTTACAATGCAGCATTATCACAATCTGAATTTTTAAATAATAAATTAACCGCAAAGGCAAATAGACAATTGCAAGATCCTTTAATTATAATGACTGGTAACTTCCCATTATGGCTCAGTCAATTAGCTTACTGTTGTCCATTTCTATTTCCGTTCGAATGTCGTCACTTACTTTTTTATGTGACGTGTTTCGATCGTGATCGTGCTCTTCAACGTCTTTTAGATTCAACACAAGGACTCAATAATAATGATTCAAACGAGCGCGTAACACCTCGAATAGAGAAACGTAAACGAATTATAACAAGGGAGGATATTCTGAGACAATCGGAAAATTTATTAAATGATGTTGGTAATTCAAAATCATTGCTCGAAATACGATACGAAAACGAGGTCGGAACTGGTCTTGGGCCAACACTTGAATTCTATGCACTTGTTTCTAAAGAACTTCAAAAGGCAAATCTAGATATGTGGCGTGGAGAAAAGGTTGATGCTATGAATTACGAACAAGCTTCTGGCAAATTTGAAGCTTCATCATCAAATGATATTGATTTAATTGAAAGTGGCAAAGATCAGCAGACGAATGAACATAATACACAATTTATCTTCAATTCATCTGGTCTATTTCCATTACCACTAGGAAAATCAACAAAATCAAATCAATTGAACAAAATCAAGAATCGTTTCAAATTGCTTGGAAAATTTATGGCAAAAGCACTTTATGATTCTAGAATGGTAAAATTTACAATTTTTGAAAATCAAATCATATATCTAAATACTCATTAAAAACGTTTTTTTTTATGTCTAGGTGGATATTCCTTTGAGCATACCGTTTTATAAATGGCTTCTTAATCAACAAACTTCTCTGTCTGTACCAGATCTTATACATATTGATCCTTCAATTGCGAAAACAATTTCTGCTTTACAAATTATTGCTAAAAATAAAAAGAGAATTGTAGGTTTCTTATTTTATCTGTATTGAATTCGCCTATTCATTAATTTTTTATGATATTGATTTTAGGAGACAGAAAAAATCTCATTAGATCGGTTGACATTGGATGGTGTATCAATTGAAGATTTGCAATTAGATTTTACATTACCTGGTTATCCGAATATTGAATTGAAAAAAGGTGGCAGAGAAATTATAGTGACTTTAGATAATGTTGAAGAATATGTTAAATTACTCACTTATTGGACGCTGAATGAAGGTAATTTTCTAATAAATTTAAAATCAAATAAATTGTAATTTAATTTTTTTTTTCTTTATTCAATAAGCCGTCGCAAAACAAATTGAGGCATTTAAAGAAGGTTTCGAAACTGTATTTCCGTTGCGAAATTTAAAAATATTCTATCCAAATGAACTGGAACAATTGTTCTGTGGTAGTACACACTCTAAATGGGATCAAAGACTGCTAACAGATTGCTGTCATCCTGATCACGGATACAATATGGACAGCAGGGCAATCAAAAATTTGTTCGAAATTTTATCTTCGTATAGTGCCGAAGAACAACGTAAATTCTTGCAATTCACCACCGGAAGTCCGCGTTTGCCTATCGGAGGTTTGAAAGGCTTGAATCCACAATTGACGATCGTACGTAAAACGCTTGAACCAGGTGAAAATCAAGACGATTATTTGCCAAGTGTAATGACATGTGTAAATTACCTTAAATTACCTGACTATTCAAGTGTTGAGATAATGCGTGAAAAATTGAAAATTGCCGTAAATGAAGGTCAGCATAGTTTCCATTTGTCTTGAATGCATAGATTGGACTAGTGTGCATTTGATGTTCTTTTTATAGATATGATGGATACGTTTTGTGAATAATTATGTAATTTATAAGAGAGTATGCCTCACCTTGAGAAATTGTAAACTATAACCTGAAAATCCTCATTTTATACAGATCTCATCCCTTGCTATTTATCCTTACTTACATGATGCTGTTCATATATTGTGGGTAGAACTGTGTAAAGATGTGTATTTCAAAAAATTCATTTTTAACCCTTAGATGATCATTTATAAAGTGATCTACATTTTTTTCCAATTAAATTTTCAAAATCTAAAGATTAATTTACTCTTATTGCAATCATTCAAGTCTATTTCTTTTGTTCACGAAATGCCTAGTTCACGATGCTGTGCCACTTTAATGATAGAGGTAAAGTTAATTTTTATTAAAAGAATAATGTAAATAATTACATTATTTTTAGGATCATACTACTCAATAAATAGTCTCGGAAGATTTTACATTTATTTATTCAAAAATAAAATTTTTTTACTTTTTCCGATAAATGAGAGATTAAAATTTTATTTTTCTGATGTTTATTATGTGTGCCGAATGCTAATTTTGAATTTTTGATTTATTAAAAAACTTGATGAAATTTTTAAATCTCTCGATATAATCTTTTATTATATTAAATGTTTATATTCATCATTTCAAATTTTTCATTATCTATTAAGCGATATGTAATCTGAAATCTTCATGTCAATTTTATCTTTCCTTGTACAAAAATTCTTTCTTTGAAAGTCATGTTTTTTATTAAATGTTTTTTTAGATGCACCAATCAATCTGGATAAATTTCAAACAATTTTTCTGACATTCATTTTAAAAAAATTATAACTAATTTTAATTAAGATGAATTTAATATTTTCGAAGAATACAAACTTTTGAAGCACTTTTTTTTCTATGTAAACAAGGCATTTTTGTTTCCTGAGATCTAAAGAAAGATAATCAAAGAGAGTGAGTCGATAATTTTTCCTTTATAAATGAAATATTGAAGAATTTGACGAATTTCAATTATAAATTTAAAAAAAAAAAACATTTTCGTGATACAAAATTTTTGGGGAAATGTTAACATGAGAAGCATTAGATTTGAATCTTTCCAGGATCTTTATAACAACTATGACAAGTGTGTTCTTCTAAAGCTCATCGAGTATTATTCATGTTATATTAAGTAGTTTAGTGAGTAAAAAAAACGAAAAAATACGTATGAATAGCCTAATGTTTATGTGGGATTTGTTTGTGTTATTATTCAATCATAAAAATGAAAATTGCACTAGAAATATTAGTAAACTATTTACCTCTCTAGCAACACTCTTTGAAGACGATTTAAATCTATAATCATGAAAATTCAACAATAGGTAAATAGATTATTTGCCTTTTAATCGTTTTCATACATTTAAATGATTGATAGATTTGAATTATGTTTGGTTTTTCTTGACTCATGATCATTTGAATAATGAAATAATTGATTTTAAACTATTTTTTCTCAACCCAATTCATTATCTCAATCGCATCATTCTCAACATTTCTAAGCATTCAAATTAGCTCAGATTGTTCAATACCTGATCAACGTTACAGGAGGTTTCAGTTATTTGATTTTTAATCCAAATTAAATCTCTAGATCAATTTATTAGATCTAAATCCATTATAAGATCTCAATTAATACCCATAGATAAATTTTTAATATTCAGTATTTCAGCAATATTTTGAATAATTAGTTTATCCGATTAGTTTAATTTACTTTTTTTTTTTTTATTTGCATCTTTAGAATTAACTCTCTCTTTTTTTTTTTTTTGATTCGTTCATTAATTACCATTTCCATTTTGAAGTTTCTTCACCCATCAATTCACAATTATTGCATTTATTTTAATCATTAAATTTTTATGTGATGAATTTTATCGAACAATTTTGAAGTTTTCTTCATAAGTTTATGTTGTTTT
>BLXL01011172.1:0-10245 GCA_023170135.1 Acarapis woodi | reverse complement strand
GGCCAAAAATTAAAAAAATCAACTAAATAAGCTAATTTTCGACAATAATTTTTTTTTTCGTTATTTAACCAATTTTTACAACGAATTAAATAAATAAGTATCCAATAAATTCTTTTGTATTTTTTTATTGAATAAAATCTATTTAAATGGTGATTTCATGGGGTTTTTAAGTTTTTAATAATAAAGGATATTAAAACAGTAACTATTGATAAAAAATATTGTGCTTTTTGATTGCAAAAAAGAAAATTCTTACAATTAAAAATTATTAAAAGATATTGACACAAGTTTGTCAATTTTATTTAATTTTGTAAAATTTAAACTAATTTTTCAGTGATTTTTGTCAAAAAAAAAGTCTGTACTTACTCGATTTCTATGATTAAATTTTTCACACAATCAGTAATTGTATCAAAAAAATTAGTTGATGTTTTTCTTATAAGAAAAATTATAAAATCTTAGTCGAATAGCATATTTACTCTAATACAGCTGTGATTATATATAACATAATATAAGAATAAAAATTTTAATGTCTTTATTAGCTGCATTTACTTTTAGACACATACAATTATTATTTTATAAGTATAGTGTATAATCAATAAATCCTTCAAATTAATTTAAATTTACTAAATTGTTTTCCACAGATTATTTAACGTTGATTTTAAATGGTGATCCATTTACATGGCTATCCATAAATCTGAAATTAAAAAATAAAGAATGAAAAAATATTCTCATTAATATTCGCATTTTTATTGAGAATATCTTGTAATTTCTTACTTTATTATGAGAGAATAATCACCTGGATTAGGTACTTGATAAAACATTGACAATGATTCATCAGTATTTGTTTTAAAACTAATCACACTTTTACCAGGACCTTCCATTGCAACCCTTAAACCGCCAATCATACCTCGGCAAAAAAAGAAAAAATTTTAATTCTTTTATTTCATAAACTACTTTATGTGCATAATAGCTCATATAATATTACCATTAATTTCGCTTACTTTAACTTCATTTGATTCATTCACAATCCCACTTTGCAAACCTTGGCCTGAACATACTATTCTACGTAATTGGTTTCTAAAAATTTGCCTTCCATGTTCGCTTTCAATAACATTGCAAACAAAAGGAGATCCATTGATCTCTTCACCGTCATATCGAATTATAATTTTATATGAACCAGGTAAATAAGCCACCCAAGCACAATTCACAATATTATTTTCACCAGTCCTAAATTTAATATTTGGTTTACTAGGACCTTCAAAAGTAACTTGACAATGTGTAGCACTAAATTGCAATCGTTCATCTACTCTGATATCTTTAGGTTTTATTTGAAAATACATATTGCAACCCGTTTCTCCTTTTATCAATCCTTCACCTAAAACTTCGATTTGATCAGCTTTCATTTGCGCTTGTGGCAATGGGTCTAAAGGATTATTCCAAAGAATCATGTTTTTTTTAACTGATTTATAATAATTTTACACTTTAGACAGTTTAATAATAAAATCTGATTATGACAACAATAGATTTAGAAATCCAAAATGTGAAAGTTTTAAAGAATTACGTTTATAAAATTAATCGTCACTCAAGTGCGCAACTATAAAGTGATGCCAAAAATAATGGGAACGAAATTTGAATCGCGCTCCCAATTAGCTTCATTATGTTAGATTATTCTAAAAAAATCACTAAAAGTCTTTTAATGATTAGAAATATCCCTTTATTAAGTTTTTTTGAGAATACCAGAGGAAAAAGTTTGAAGATTAAATCAATAATGATAATTAAAAAAACGGAAAATATTTATTCTCAATTGATAAAAATTTTCAAACTCATTATTTGAATTTCTTACGCGAATTATCTTTTTTCCAATATGTGATTTGATTTCCTCTATTATGACATAATAATATTCTTAACTAAAACTTTTGAAAAATATTTGAGTTTTTTAAAATGTAATTAAGATGGCAGAGCAATCACCTTTATTCGTAAATTATAAGTCTATAAATTATTATAGCTTCTCTGTCTTTGAAGCATTTTTTTGGACTAACATAATTTAGAGAAAATATTCGCCTATAACAAATTACCTAATATCAAAACATGCTATTTCTATTAATTATTTGCATTTTGAAAATATTATCTATTAAAATCTTAAGATTCTTATTCTTAGTTATAAATAATATCATATGGTAAAGAGAATTCAAACCAGAAAAAAATTACACTTAAGTTTTAAAAAAATTTGCATTTAACAATAAGTAATTTATTTCTTATTTGCATGCAAATCCTGCAACATTTGATCTAGTATTTACAATAATGATATTATATTAAAAGTCTTAATAAGAGATTAAATTTAATGATCCAAATGAGTTTCTAATAATGTTTGTGAATTCACAAAAAAAAAAAATAATAAAATTAATTTAAATTGAATGTTAAAGTATTAGTCGAAGGGCACTTGAAATCATCTAGATCAATTTAAAGTAAAAATTTAATAAAAAAGTAATAATATCTGATTGAACGAATTAGTTTGAAAATCGGCTCCTTTTTGATAGATTAAACCATTTGAGGCCAAAATAAACGACTAGACAATGTCTGTTCAAGGCTAAATGCTCACAGAATCTTTATAGATGCTTAGTTTGAAAATTCAAAATTTTGAATTAAGGTTTAATTTTCATTATTCGAACGTATGATACAAAGCAATAAACAGTTTTTTTTTTTTTTATTTTTTTTTTTTTTTATTTGAGACAATCACGCTATTCAAATCTTTTTCGACCTGACGCTTTTGATAATTTATAAAATGTAATTCAAGTTTACACTAAGTCTTGAAATACGACTTATTTTTTTCGCATTATTTGCGCATTATACTGTGTGAAGAATTTTTTATGTCGATTTCAGATTAAAATAACTATTTAAATTTTAAACAACTTGAAATAAATTTATTGACTTAATTAAGTCTATAAGTTTTTTTTCAATGCAATTTATTTATTTAATTTGTACATTATGACTATTGAGAATATTATTTTAGAGACCACGAAAACAAAAATACAACAGAGTAACATTTATTGCCTTTTTTATAAATTTATTAATAGAAATCAAACGTACTTTAAAATCAAATAATTACATTTGTAAATTTGAATTCAGAAAACACGTGGCATAATTCTTTACTTGATATCTCTATTGAAAATAAGTTCTATTTTTAATTGACACTAAAATAATTCAACAGATAAAAGATTAAAATCTTCTAGTCAAATACGCTGTCAATTATTCCCTCAATGTGTATCAGTAATTTTTTTGACAATAAAAATTTACAAATTCTAACCAGATAAAAAAATTTAAAAAGAAAATTAAGTTGAACTATCGTATCAAATTGCAAATATATTGGGTAACTTACCTATTCAATCGAATGAAAAATAAAAGAAAACGATTAAAAAAGATCGAATTTATTCAATAAAAAGAAATGTATTGTATATGGAATGATAATCACAAAATCATCAAATATTTTAGTCGCTATTTGTAAAATGAATTAAAATTAGTACGAGAAATTTTTTTGAATGATTTAGAGATTAAAAGTATTCACAAAAAAACTTTCTGATTATACAATAACAACATAATTTTTTTTCCTAAACATTATTTTGAGAAATATTCACAAAGTTAACATTTGGATTGAAAAAATGATGAAAACTGAAAATTCTAACATTTTTATATATGATGAAATTATTACTCAGAACCATTAATAGATAAGTATGCAGTTTAATTGATTTAAAATGAATTCTAAAATAAAAAAATAATTTTTTATGAGACATTTAAAGTTTGAAATTTAAAATTTTAAGAAATGAATGTGAATTGTCAGTTGATGATTTTGAATTTTTAACAAAAGTCGAGTTTGATATGTGATTTAAAAATAATTCTTTTCAACATTGTTTATACAAATCATATCGAACAGATAATCAAATACTAACATTATATTTTAGCGAATTAATTGTCAAGTTGCATTTGCTCAAAAATAAAAAATAATAAAAAAATTTGAGTTTAAACAAAGCATATTATATTTGTGAGGTGTTTTGTATATGTGTTTCGATAATTTTTTTGTTTTTGTGATTGATTATTTAAAATTATTGTCTAAAAATCATGAAATAAAATGTGAATTCTATATTGTATATCTCAGAATATATATTGATCAATCGACACCTTTTTGTATTTTTGAATCTTAGATAAATTTTTTAAGAACTAAGGAACACATTTGGGATTATTTTTTTTAAAACTTTTTAAACATCAATTTATTTTTGCCTACACCGAATAATAAATCAAATTTCGCTGTTTTTATCAATTTTTGTTTGTTCAATTTATGATTATAAAATTTTGTTTATTATTCAAGATAAAATGCATCTGAGAAATCAGTGATTTTATAAAGTGAAAATTTATAATTTCTAGACCAAATTTCAATCTTAATCGAAAAGGCATTCTATGTTTTTGATTTTTATTGAACATTTTTTTTATGAAGCTAATAAAATTATGATTAATAAATAAGGCAGTAATTAATTGCTTTAATTTCATCCTTTTTTTTTTGATGATAAGCGATAAAAAGTTTCAAATAAAATTTTATCGATTTCAAACGCTGAATTTTGAGATGGCTAATCATTTCTTTCTTTTAAAATTAACGCTTAATGAAATCAATAATAGGTACATTTGTCTATAGGACAAGTTTATTTAATATATATCAAACAAATATATCATTGTCTATTCGAAAATTGAATTATTCAAGCTCTTTAAATGGTACTGGAATGACAGCAATATAAAAAAAAAAAATGATCTATTATGGTGTGCTTTTTTTTGTTTTAAAAAAACTTTATTATATTTGTTCATTATAATTGAAATCAGAAAAATACTTGTAATTCATTACTTTTCTAACATAATGCAACTAAATTTTCAAATTTTACTAAAATTAATAACCTCTAAGTATTATTAATGCGTAAAAGTTTAAAATTTGGTTATTATTTACATGGGTGGACAATATCAATGTATCTATTTAAATTAGAGTCTTAGGTATAGTTGCTATAATGCAAAAAATTAGATTTTTATTAACGATTGTTAATTTTGAAATAATATAAATATTTAACTAAGTTGATTTGATGCAATGAAAATGTAATAAAAACTTAAAAATTTAAAATGAATATTTTTGTTTTGAACATGATGCCAATCAAATTTTTCTCAAAAATATTTTAGTAGAATAATTCCTCAAGTAAAACACTTTAATTGAATTATTTCTATTTCATATATCTTGAAATGCTAATTTCGACATAAATGTCCTTTGATAATCTTCAATTTTTTGCATGTCTTTATAAAAGTTTTTAAAAATTATATTTAATCCGTCTATCTATAAATTCGAAAATAATTTTTTTCGGGAAAAAATTTCTGATCAGAAAATTACGCTTAAAAATTAATTTTAATTTTAATTTTTTTAAAACATTTAATAAACAATTTGGTTTATTTTCATTTCTTTTTCATTTTTTATGCTACAGATTTTTCATCTTTCACTTATCATTTTATTGTTTTCTATTCAAAATGTCTAGTTTATAAATAATTTTTCAATCCAATCAAATTCAAGATAAAAATAAAATAATTTTCTATTTTTTCTTTCATTTTTTTAGAAACTTTGATAAATTGAGTCAATCATCGTCTTACAAATGTTATTTCTTCTATATATTTGCCCAAATAAACTAACAAATACTCTAAATCAATTCTCTGTACAAATTCAACAAAAAAAAAAACTATTTTTATAAAAACTATTTTCTTATTGCCATCTCTAAAATCTGCTTTCTTTTTTTTGTTTAATCAAATTAGCTTCCTCTACTAATCAAAAATAAATTTTTTTTTTTTTGCATAATTTTGAAGAAATCACCAAGTTGATACCAAATAGTATACGCTCTATTTCGAACGATAAAATTTTTTACTAGAGACATTTTTTTAGTTGTAAATTATAATTTTCTCTTGTCTTTAATTCAACTTTCTCTGTTTGTTATCCTAATCAAATATTTAAGGTGTCACATCTGATTATAATTTAAATTTATCCTACAAAATATTGAATTGGTTCGATTCGTAATTTCTATTAATTGTTTTAATTTCTCTCGAATTTCGTAATAATTTTTCATATTTTTCAAGTCTTTACTTATTTTTTCTTTGTTCGAAATTTTCCCCAAATTTTTTTCAAATTCGAATATTTTTTCACTTTATAAAATTCATTATCTATGTGAATTCATAAAAAATTTTGTTCAATGAGCTATATTCAAATATTTTTTGATTGACCATTAAATTTGGTCGTAATTTAAAGTTGCTATTTCTTTGTAGATTTCTTTATTTCGTTTTGCAATAAATTTCAATTTTTTTTGCTCTTATACTATGCATTGCAAAGTCAATTTTAGAGAAAATCATGGGCACAGTTTGACTATTTCGTACAAGATTTTTATTGTTTTTTTTTATCGATTCGTTTTAGTCTGCAAGTTATAACCCAAAATTAAACTCTTGAAATTGCATTATCTGCTATTATTACTAATCTGCACATCTTCTCCCATTCCATCATCATCTATTAAAATATATATCTCATGTGTAATTCTTTTTCCATTTTCATCATGTCTCCTTATTTTCTTAATCTTTTTTTTCTTTGTCCTTTCTCTACAATCTGATTGTTTGATGCTTAAATGAGTATGTTTTTGAAATATTGCATTGTTGCATTTTGTGTTGGTTGATGCTTGTAAAAAATCTAAAATTATTTTTATGACTTTTCAAAGAAAGAAAATTTTAGATGGAAAGATTTTCATATCCTCATTCACATTTTATTTGTTTGAATATATATGAAGCACCTTCTTCATATTTGTGATCAATTTTTGCATATCTTGTTGTCTTTCTTATTCAATCAATAAAAATAATGTCCAAATTTACTTAAAAGAAAAATTAATAAAATTTAACTATATAAAAATAAATTGTCACAGTCTTGTGAACCCATTAAACTAAAATGAAGACATGATTTTGACTATTTGAAAACTTTCATACAAGTTTTTTTTTCTGAAACATTAGGACGATGTCCGTTTTTTGTGTCTCAAATTTTTGTTCTACTTTTCTTAAAAAACTATGAACTCCAAATTAGAATTTCAAGATATTGACTGCGCAAGTGCATATAATTCAAGGTTAGGATAATTTCGTCTGTTCGTAATTTTTATTAATATGATTTTTTTTATGTAGCAAAACATTGTGATTGATACTTATTTTGTTACAATGTATGTTTTCTTAAATATGTACAAATGAAAATTTGTAAAAAAATATAAAAAAAAAAGTATATTAACTAAATATATTTAAAAATGTCGTATGTTAAAATCACTTTGACAGTTTTCACTTTCTTTTTAACGATTCAGAAAAAATCGACAATAGAATCATTATAATAATGAACCGCTTCAGCACTGCATTCTGTTTAAATTACAATATACCGAATTTTCAGTGTCTAAAAGCATTTAGACAAACAAATTAAACTTGACTTATAGCGCATGATAATTTCGCCACTAAAAAAAGAAGAGTGAAACTTTCTATCAAGTGATTAAAGTTAGCATTAATCATTGTTTTCAATTTAGAAAATTTTTTACAATGTACAAGCAAAAAATGATGAAATAAAAAACATTGAAAACGATTTTCCTAAAATAAAAAGAAACAAAAATGAAATAATAGGTAATCATATTTAATCAATCGCGTATGTTTCCCAGATTTAAAAATTTCAATCAATATTTTTTCAAACTTAAGGCAAACTAAAATTAAATGAGCAATTTTTTTAACAACTCTACTACTAACTATTTAAAATTCAAAATTCCGTAGGCTTCTTTCTGAAAAATCGTTCTGTTTAGCCATAGTGTTTGGTCAAACGAAGAAGTTTTCAAAAAATAAAATCAAACTTGAATTTGTTATTTTCAATACAAAATATTTTTAAGAAAAATTTTTTTTTGTAAGGTCAATTTCAGTTCTTTTTTCGCAAAAAAATTGATGATTTGGATATCAAAATCGTACGGTTAATTTCTAAATTTATAACCTTATGATTGAGCCATTTTTCGATAAAATTTTTTCTATTAATAATAATATACAAGTCAAGGTAGCCATAAATTTTGCCATTATACACGATTATCAATATTTTTTAAAATTCAAAGATAACGATTTTTACAACAAATAAATTTCTTATTTTAAAATTCTTTGAAAATTTAGTTTTAAATTACATATGTTACTTTACAGAAATGATGATTCAAATAAATTGGAATGTAATATTTTTGATTTTAAATTGCATTCATATTGATCCTAATCTTTGATTTTCAAAATAATTTCAACCTATATCTTAATTTAAGAAAGTTTTAAAAGTTTGTTGTTTAGCGAATCAGGCAAATCAACTTGTATTACTTTCGCTAATCATTTTTAACTAATAACATTTTAATGAATGATTGTTTTTCGGTTCTTGATCTAAGTTACTTAGACTAGAACTAGTTGAAGATTTTAGAAAAATGTTGCTTTCGTTTTTATTGTTCTCGTTGCAAGATAAATTCGGTAATGACGGTTTAATATGTTCATTGATCTGATGCTTATTAATAAATATATTATCACGCGAATCAACTGGACTTTCTGTACGCTTATGACAATTATGGTAATAATTAGAAATTATTGCTTGCCTTTTCAATACAAACTTACTACACAGCTCATCTTTATCAATATTTTCTGCTTTCATTTCAGTTTGGACTAAAAATTTAGTGAAAAACGATAAAAAAATTAGTTCTCAATATTAAAATTATGATAAATTAATATGTGAAATTTGTGATAATTCTGAAAATTATTTGATTTTTGATAACAAAATATACTGCATAATATCATTCAATAATCTTTCAGCTAATTGGTAAAGGAGTAAGATCTATTATCGTTATTTTTTTAGTTGTCTAATTGATTAAAAATCAGTTATTTATTTTGTTAACAATTTTCAAAAGATTTTCAGAATTTGAAATTAGAAATTTAAATGTTTAATATCGTCATTATATTATGAAATTAAATTTAATGAATTAATGCTGTAAAAATATTTTTCCTAATTTATTGTCTGAAAAAATAATGTGATTATTCAAATCTAATTTTAGCCGAAAACGATTCATAAAAAAAACTTAACTATCTATCAGAATCACATCTGACAAAAAAGAAAATTTTCATAGTAATTGTTTGAGTCTTTGTCAGAAAATAAATTGTTTCTGGCAATTTTTTTGATGAATATCGTTTCTTAAAATCAGAGATGTCATAATCATTATTAAACAAAGTGATAATCATCAGTTTGTTCAGGACTCCTATAAAGCAATGTGTAATTTAGATTTAAATTCTATTTGTTATAATTAATATTTCTTATATTTTTAATAATTGAATATTTTTCTCTAAAATACGACATTAATTCTGAATTAATTAAAACATTTTTAAAACACTACTTGTTAATTTATAATAAATTTTATATAAAAAATTTTTAAGATGATTTTTTATTGTTGGATAAGGCTCTAAATTGTAAAAAATAAATAAATAAATTTGACTATTTTTTTTTTAACTATTCAGTATTCGATATTTATCACATCATAAAAATATCTCACAATACGAAATATTTAAAACTTACTTTGATTAAGTTTATATATGCAATTTTCGACTTCTCCTTGATTGTCTCTGAGAAAGGCTAAAAATAAATAATCGCTTAAATGTTGATTTTCAGGCTTCTCTAAGTATTTTGTTAGGTTGCAAACATTTTTAATTAGTTGTTTGATCGGCAAAGATTTGAATTTTTTCATTGTTTTAGATTTTTTATCTCCCAATTTAGTATTTATTTCTGACTTACGATTGTTACAAAAAACACTTGTTGAATTTTGATTTAGTGTAATTAAATTTGTTGAGTCAGCTGGTTTTTGCAGTACATTATCTTCATAGAATATGTCCTCTTTATCAGAATAATCTTTCAAATTATCATTATATGTTTTTTCATTATAGTTTTTTCTTTGATCTTTGTTATTTCTATAGTCATTTGTACTATTCACATTAATTCGAGTCGTATCACAATAACTCATTAGACTTTCCTCACTACTATGTGCATTATCAATGTTTAAATTAAGCCCGTTTTGTTTATTTTTTTGATTTTCTTCTTGTTCATCTTTATGTGTTTCTTTTATTTTCTTTCTCAATCTAGTGGCCGAACTAATTGATTTCAATTTTTGCTTATATTTTTTA
>BLXL01011171.1:0-13163 GCA_023170135.1 Acarapis woodi | reverse complement strand
AAAATGGATTGTTATTATGGAAATCAATATTTTTATGTCTTTGCGAGTGCAGGTATATTTTTTTGTGAACTTGACGGGTAATAAAAAATGTTTGTTTAGTTCATTTTAGTGCCTCATTGAGAAATATATTAGAAATTCACAAGATTTGCTGATTTTCAATCTAAATTTTAAGTATGCAGTAATTTATTCAAGAAAATTCGATGGATCGTTTGATATATAAGCCACCACTTCTCCGAAAATATCTTTTTACCCCAAACGTGCATTAAAAACAACGTGTATGAAGGTATGAAATCATAATAATCATGGTTAACATAACTATATAAAAATAGATTTATAATATTATTTTAACGAATGCATATCTTGCAATCTTTCAAGAGATTTTTGCTAAAAATTTTTTCTCTTCATGCATCACAAGTAAATCGACAAACTAACAAATTATAAGAAGTTGAATTATAAACAGTAAGCGTGTCAACAGTAATAAAATGGAAATAAAAGATGAATAAAATCAAAATCGGAAATAATATATATTGGCTTAAAAAAATAAGAAGCCGATCAAAAATTTTTGAAGAAAATAAAGACCGATTGCATATTAGAAGTAGATAAAAATAATTTACCTGAAAATTCTCTTAAGAGAAATAAAATATACAAGGTATTTTACATATAAAGTGCCGAAATATAAAAAAATTTATTGCACTGAAGTTGTATCTATTCAAAAAAAGAAACATGTCACTGGTAAATTTTTTGAAGTATCATTAATATTGAATTGATGCTTGTCAAAAAAGTAAAAAAAAAGAAACATTCGAATAAAAAAACTTTATTTACAATGAAGGATCATAGACAAAATCAATCAAATGAAAATAATTTGCAAACCTTCAAGTTATCAATATCAATATCAATATTTAAAAAATTTTCTCATATCTAAACGAATGATATAATTATAATAGTCTATTGAAAATAAATTATTTACAAATAAATTATTTACAAATAAATTAATTAAAAAAAAAAAAAAAAAAAAAAAAGAATACAATGCGTGAGATATGAAAAAAAAATCTAATTTAATATTTTGTAATTTATTATCGAATTTGATAATAAAAATCCATAACTCTAAGTCAAGATTATAAAATTTATCACAATTTATTTCAAGTTTTTGGACTGTCAATCCTAAATATATGAAAAGTTAAATATTTAATATTTAGAATTAGCCAAAAATGCAGTAGAAATATACCAATAAAAAAAACATGTCACATTTTTCTTGAATGCTATAAATAAGGATTATTTTAAATTAATTGATCGACAGATTTAATTATTGAAACATAAATGAACGAAAACGATCTCACCGAATGATTGTAGTATTCATTTAAAGGAATGATAGATATCAGGTCACAATGAAAAAAAAAAATTTCAAAATAATTAACCAAATGGGAAAAAAAAATTTAGATTTTTCGATAATAAAATGTGTAAGACATGGCAGAAATGGTTCTATGGAAATTATTTGATGAAAATGTTTAATTATAAATATTGTATAATTTTTGTATTCAAAGTATTAAGTTATAAAAAAGCTTATCAACGAAAAAAACAAGATTTTTCTGAAAAGCTATTTTTACATCATGTTCTCTTGAAAAAAGTACAAGAAAATTTTTTTCTGTTAAATTGATAATAAGCTGAAAAAAATTCACATTAGTAGAGTAAGTAAATAATTTTTTCTCTATTTTTATTTTAGATAATTTCGATGGGAGTCGTACACATATTTTTTGATCTGCCAAGCGATTCTTCACTTTTCAAAAGGAAAAAAGATGCAATTTTTTTTCTATTTTACAATAAGCACTGAAAAAAAAAATCTGTAGATTTCTTAAAGAGAATTTTAAACAAAAATTAAAAAAGAAACAACTTGCAAGACTGACAAGTATAAAATGCAATTCTAATAAAAAAAGGTTAAAGCAAACGTAGAGAACAACAGAAATATTCGATTAAAGTTCGAACTTTTTGAACTTAAAAAGTTTCACTGCGAGGAATTTTTCTATTATGATTATTTAATAAAATTTTTTTAGACAAAAATACTATCTGACAGAAAGAATATGAAAACTAAAAATAAAAAGGGACTCGAAAAAAATTATTGCGAAATAAAAATGATGCTTTTGTTTAGTATGAATAACGTTTATTTATTTTATAAATATACAAATAAAAAATAATTCCATTTACTCTTCAGTACTTAAAATGAACAAAGATTTTATTGTTCATAGGAAACTTTATGCTTTAATGTTTTTATGATTATAAAATTCATCTTTCTGTGCACTATCAAGTTAATCATTTTGGTAAAAGATTGCGAAATATTTCGATAAAATCAATTAAGCGATTTTACTACAAATTTTTTTCATCAAAAATTTCTCAACGACTGAAACTTAATAAATACTGACCAGTGAGTAATTTAAACGAAATATATAATTGTTTTTATTAAATAACCATACTATATAAATGCGCAAAAATTTTAAATAAATAAAAAATTATACTCGTTTTCTCTAGCTGAAAAGCTTGGAATAGAAATTTAAAATAAATAAAAAAAAATCAACTTCAATTTTTTTCTGCCATTTGCCTTTGACACGAAAAAAAAAAAAATAATAAATAGACGAATAAATAAATTGAAGCAAAATTAAATTTCTTTTTTTTTTAATTAAGATTTGAGTTACTTCAATAAACAAAATTAAATTTAGTCTTATTGAAAAAAAATATAAATAATAAAAAACAATGCCAAAATATTTAGCGAACAGAAAATACTAAATAAATTCAAATGATAAAATAACGTTTTGAGTAGAAATTTTATTAGAAATTATACATAAACTAATTTTTTAAAATTTTTTTTTGCTGAAATTCACTAAACTGCTACAAGCAACTAGAATAAGTCCAAAAATGTAAAAATCTCTCGAATCGATGCACCACAAATTTAAATTTAAAAGAAAATTGATATCAAATAAATTGCTTTTAATATTTGCGTTCGTTTTTGAATTGAGGAATAAATTAGTTTTCGCTGATTTACTTGATAAAATTGCATAATCGGTATTTGAAATATATAAAAAAAAAAAAATTCTGTATATGTTGAAAAGTATTTTAGAAATACAAAGTGAATTAAAAAATTTAAAAATTTTTAAAAAACTGATATTGGAAATTAAAATATGATACAGTACCATTGATGATATTTTGACTGTTATGAGATATTTACTAAAAAATTTTTATTTCTAAAAAATATTTTTTTCCTATGCGAATCGTTGTGAAATTTATACTATTCTGATAGATTTCATCCTTTCATTTATTTTTATATCCAAATAAAGATAATTTGAAAATATTCTTATGTCAGAAAAAAAAGTTACATTCCGATATTCGTGTTATTATTAAGAAAAAATTTTCTTCAGAAGCCAACATAATTATTTCATTTTGACAGGAAATAGATTTGTGTCACATTTCGACGTTTAATTTGAAAAAAGCTATTCTAATAGATAAAATTTGAAAAAAATTTTAAGCAATGTTTGTTATGTCGCTTTAATCTTTATAAAGATTAAAAATTGATGGGTAATTTTCAAAGATGTCTTATCTGAAAAGAAATTATTGAAGATATTAAATAGAAAAAAATGGTTCGATTTTATAGTCATTCGAATAAAAATATATATCCTTTAAATTTTAAGTGAACATATTAATTTCTGTGAAGTTAAAAAACAGTTTGATTTTAGAAAGAAAAAAAATGTTTGAGACATCACAAGAATTTCAACTCATTATTAAATACGATTGCAGACAAAAAAATGATATTTTTCTAATTTTGAAACAGTGCAATCAGAATTGCAACTATTCGAAAAATGAAATATAATAGCTATTGAATTTTAAATTTTTAATTTTGCGTTTTTTCATTGTTAGTCATTGGATTGAATTTGATTTGCCTGAAAAAAATCTAAATTTTTAGAATTTATTGCAAAATTTTACTTTCGGTTTGTTTAATTAGCAATTAAATCGACAAAATAAATCTTGTAATTTTCACAACAATGCGATAAAACTAATTGAAGTTTTTTATAAAACAAATATAAATAGATAGCTATATAATTAAGTTTTATCAAAAGCCAATTAGTAAGATCAAAATTAGACAATTTAGAATCGAATTTATAGAAGAAATTAACTTTGAATAAAAATTATCAATTATGTAAAACAATAGAGCTAATTTGGAAATCGAAAAACTTGAAAAAAACGTACTCTCTTCTATATATTTTTATATGCTAATTTTTATTATGAAATGAAATGAATTTTGTAATTCTTAAAAAATGATACATAAAAATCTATAAACTGTATTCTAAATTTTTCAAAGTTTTTTTTTCTATTTAGTAATGGAATATAAGTCAAAAATAAACATAAATCACAAATTTTAATTATAAATTTCATAATTAAGACGATCTCAAAATTCAAAAAACCTATTCACTTGTCCGAATTGAAATAATTTTAAAAGCTTCAATTTTCTAAAATGTTGAATTTTACGAAAATCAAACTGTGTTATGCATAATCCATGTGCAGCGCTGATTTTTGTGTGACGATTATTAGCAAATGAATTTTCGCGCTTCCTTTTTTTTTCATCAGCTGTGACAAATTTTGTGAAGAAAAGCACATTTGTTACCATAGAAACCATGCGCTTTTTTGTTATCGTGATTTGAAAATGCTGTGCAATTTAGCCAAAAATCGAGATTTATGACAACTAATTTCAAATTAATATGTTGCGAAACACAATTTATGGATAAATATAATTAAAACAATGATTATTAAAGATGAACTTCCCGTTTTTGCAGTTAGAAACCAAATAATTAAAGCCATCGAAGAAAATCCTATTGTAATTTTACTTTCGGAAACTGGTTCAGGTAATTTTCATTTCAAATTTTTATCTTGATCGTTTAGAGCTTTTAAAAGATTAGAATAAATTAATTTTTTTTTTCGCAGGTAAAACAACTCAAATACCACAATTCATTTTCAAATCAATTTTGCAACGATCCAAAAAAAATGAATCTTTATGTATTACCCAGCCAAGAAGGTAAATTAAGTTACAAATACGTGTAAACAAAATTAGAATTTTTTTTTATTCGACCAAACACAGGGTTGCTGCAATTTCATTAGCCACAAGAGTTGCTCAAGAGTTGTGCACTGATTTAGGTTATTTAGTAGGCTATTCAGTGCGTTTTGAGGATAAATCATGCGAAAAAACAAGAATCAAATTTATGACTGATGGGATGTTATTAAGGGAGACATTACGAGATTCAAATTTATGCAAATATAAAGTAATTATCCTAGATGAAGCACATGAAAGATCTATTCAAACGGATATTCTGTTTACTCTAGTAAAAGAGATACAGAAAAAAAGGGCAAAAAGTGATAATCCTTTAAAGATTGTTATCATGTCTGCAACGATGAATGTTGATAAATTTAGCGCTTTTTTTGACAATGCACCTGTCTATTATATGGAAGGTAGACTGCACCCAATTAAAATCTATAATTCAATTAAAGAACAAGATGATTACCAACATGCAGCATTAGTAACTGTTTTTCAAATTCATCAAAATGAACCTGAAGGGTTGGTGAAAATTAAATCAAATCAATTCGATAGATTAATTTGTATTTTTTAAAGTGACATTTTAGTGTTTTGCACGGGACAAGAAGAAATAGATTCAATGGTTAGAACAACTAATCAAACTGCTCAAAATTTGCCTAAAGGTTCTAAGAAAGTATTACCATTACCATTGTACTCTAATTTGCCAACTGAACTACAATTAAAAGTATTTAATCCAATTAAAAAGGCAAGTTTTGCGTTTTGAAAAAAATTACTTATAAATAATTAATTAAAATGATTTTAAAAAATCTTTTATATGTAGGATACACGAAAAGTTGTCTATTCTACGAATATTGCTGAAACATCAATAACGATACCCGGTGTCAAATATGTGATCGATAGTGGAGAGGTGAAATGTAAAGTTTTCAAGTCAACAGTTGGTACTGAAGTTTTGAAAATTGAAAATATTTCTAAAGCGCAGGCCAAACAAAGGTAAATTTCAGTTCTATTTATTTAATTTATTAATTTTTATTTTTTTTTTTATTTATATATAATTTATCATTGAATTTTTTATCACATATCATAGGTCAGGTCGTGCTGGTAGAGAGTCTAGGTAAGTTTTAAAAATTTTATTTTTTTATTTAAAAAAAATTTATCTACTTAATTTCGTAGTGGTGTTTGTTATCGTCTTTACACAAAAGAAAAGCAAGAAAAATTTGCTGATTTTGCGAAACCAGAGATCGTTCGAACAAGCCTGGAATCAATTCTTTTACAATTAAGCGCTTTGAATGTTAAGAATTTCTATAAATTTGATTTTATTGACAAACCAAATATTGAAAGCATCAAAAGATCGACATCGATCCTGGAACGTTTGAATGCAATTGTAAAATTGAATGAAGATGAATATGAGGTAATTATAAGATTATTGATTGCTAATGAAAATTTTATTCTAACTTTTTATAATTCTATAAAAAAAAAGTTGACTTGTTTAGGGAAACTAATGGCTTTATTTCCACTGGATCCGAAATTGTCTAGAATATTAATCGAGTCATCAATTTTAGGTTGCATGTATGCTCTATTATTTGTTTCATTTTAAGTTCTTAAATTAAAATTTTATCCATTTTTTCGAATATAAATAAAGGGAAGAAATTTTGACAATTTTATCGCTTCTTTACGTAGATAATATATTTTATGTGCCTAGTCACAAAGTAAGTATTTTCATTAGTCCCTAATCACATAAAAATATTAATTTTATTTGAATTTAAGAAATTTTATTATTTAATATTAAGATTTTTTTTTGAACGCAAATCAATTTACAATAAATAATATATAATTTTTTTTATAGCGGGAGCAAGCAACTAAAGTCATTGATAAGTTCACGTCCAGTGAAGGCGATCACGTAACACTTCTCAATGTCTTTAAGGCATTTAAATCGGTCAATGGTAATAAGGTGAATATTTATGAAAATTTTTCATCTAAATATTTAAGAAATTATCCTTAAATATTGATTTTCATATTCGAAACCTAATACAATAGTTAAAAAAAGTTTTATTTATTCACTGATTTTATTTTCAATTAATTTTTTTCGATTCATCGTTTAAATAGGAGTGGTGTCGAGAAAATTTCATAAATCAACGGAACATGAAAATGGCTCTAAATGTAAGAAAACAACTAAGTACCTTATGTGAACAAGTTCAACTAACTAAACAGAGTTGTGCTAACACTGAGCGAATACGAAAATGTTTAATTTATGGCTTATTCATGAATGTTGCTAAGCGAAAAAAGGAAGGCTACTATGAAGTTGTAAGTATTTTTATCTTGACTATTTTTAATTAATAATTATTAATAAACGATTATAAAAATAAGTTATTTGAACTTATCAATAATTTATAAAAATAAAAAATTATTTTAATCTACTTAATAGGAGCAGACAAACGAAAAAGTTTACATTCATCCTACATCTTGTTTGAATAATCTTAAGCCGGATTATGTGGTTTATACAGAAATTATCCAAACTACAAAATGTTATATTAGGTAGGTTTATAATATTTTTTCTTGTATTTCGAGATAAATTATAAATGTTTTTGAAATTTCACGTTTTCAAGTTTATTAATTTATCAATCGAAAATTGTAAAACTTTTTTAAAAATAATAAAAAATTTATTTAAAAAATTAGACCACAATCGTACGATATTACGCGATGATTATAAGATAATTTTCTCAAAATTTAAACCTATTAATTATTCAAACTACCAAACTTTAGAAAAGATTTTGCTTAGAAAATCTAATCATTCTTATCTTTTTATAGGCAGTTAAGTGTTATCGACCATCGATGGTTAGATGTCATTAATACACGAACGCATGATATTGCATTAAATTCAACAAACATAGAAAACAGAGCTCAAATCGAAAAGGAAGATAAAAACAATAATGATATTAAATACGAAATGGAAAACGAAAAAAATAAATATTCCCAAAGTGCTTAAATCATACTGGTTTTCAAATTGAAATTTTCAAAAATGAACTTTTTAACAAATTAAAGACAAATATATTTTTTTCGGTTTTTAAAAGGATGAATAATAAGTGTTGAAGACATCGTTTTTAAATTTTATTTTTGTTTTAATATGTCGTTAATTCAAATTATTTATGATCGAAAATTGTTGATTTTTTAAATTAAATTCTTTACAAAGAAAAATTGAAAGATAAAAAATCTTTTGAGAGATAAAATAAATATTTTAATTCAAATATATTTTTCATTTATTATTTAATTTTCATTTAAGAATTTATTAAAATCAAAATAATCATATAATTTATGAAAATATTCATTAATAGATTAAAAGCTATTTTCTAAATTAAAAATATAAATTAAGATAATTAAACAATCTCTGAATAATGATTATAATTAAGTTTATATGTAAAAATTTATTTTAAGACTTGAAAGAATCGATTTTAGAATTTATTTCTGGTATAGCTTTAAAAAGATCTTCTACAAGTCCCAAATCTGCAACATGAAATATAGGTGCTTCAGAATCTTTGTTGATTGCAACAATAGTTTTTGAATCTTTCATACCAGCTAAATGTTGAATAGCACCTGAAATGCCAACTGCAACGTACAATTCCTATACATAGATTAGTAAATTTAATAATAAAAACTGATATACTAAAATGAATTGATGAAGCACTTACCGGAGCGACAATTTTGCCGGTTTGACCAATTTGCATATCATTAGGGACAAATCCAGCATCTACAGCTGCTCTCGATGCACCTACACCAGCTCCAATTTTATCAGCTAATTCATAAAGCATTTTGAAATTCTCACCACTCTTCATACCTCGACCACCAGATATAATTTTTGATGCACTATTCAGTTCAGGTCGTTCACTTTTAGTTAATTCAGCACCGATATATGATACAAGGTCACTTTTTTGCACATCTTTAATTTCTACTTGATCAACATCATTACCTTTTTTATCATAATTATCGAATGCAGTTTCACGTATAGTAAACACTTTTAAAGCATCTTTACTTTTAATTGTTTCAACTGCATTGCCGGCATAAATATTACGTTTGAATGTGTTTTCATCTTCAAAACCTATCGCTTCGCTAATGGGCGAAACGTCCAAAACGGCTGCAATTCTAGGTATCAGATTTTTACCAAACACACTAGCGCCCGAGAGTATGTGGGTATAATTATTATATGAATGCAATTTGAGAACTTTACCATAAATTCAAGGAAAAAATTAGTAATCAGAAGGTTTTCAATTCAATCAATGAAAATTAAAGTTATTTTTCACAAATTGAATCAGATTAAATTCTATTATGAATCTTACCTAATTGAACAATAATTTCAGGAAAAAGGCCTTTGAATACATCACCTTTAGAAAAGTAAAATTTTCGCACACAATCTACATTTTTTAAAACTTCTTTAGCTTTACTCACATCATCATTGACAACGAAACAATCAATTGGTTTGTTGAGTTGTTTCGCAGCAGTAATTGAATTAAGACTAAGTGAACTTGGATCGATAATAACTAAACTGTTGTATCTAATTAATGAATTGAAGATATTAGAATTTAAATTTTTGAAAATAAATTTATTATTGATTGATCTCAACATTCTTTCTTGAATTAACACTTGATTATTTAAGTTTACCAACGAAGTAGCTAAAAAATCTACAAACAAAAGAATAGCAGAAAATCAAAAAGACATTTGCAGAATTTGCGCTTTCAATTTATAATATCTATGTGAGGCTTAATTTGAATTGTTATCTTTAAAATTCTTTTATCTCAATTACAAACAAAAACAAGAAAAAAAAAATAATAATAAGTCGAATTCAAGCTAATTTTGAATTTTCCAAAAAATTTTTAATATTTGAATGTATTTATAATTACGAAAATTTGGGCTGAATCGAATAAAATACACTTTGCTTAAAAATTAAGAGTATTCTCAGAATGGAATAACCAAAAAAAAATAATAAAAAAATTTCTGGGTGCTAAAAAATAAGCTATACAGATGGCAGATGAGTAGAATTATCAAATTAAAATCAATATCTTCAAGATTTCTAAAAAGTAAACAAACTTAATTTTCTTGTTTTTATTTTTTTGAATAAATTAATAATCATGAATCAAAAAAAAAGATGAATTGAATTCTTTTTAATTTTCAATCGATTTTATAAAATGAATACATAAAACAAATTCATATTATACTAGATCTAGATACTGTTTTAATTTGAGCTAAACTTATGAGAAATATTTAATTTTACTTTTATGTTTATAAATCAAAATGAAATTCGTAAGTAATGATCATTATTATATTATTTTTAAAACGTGAATTATAATTTAAATTATTTGTTATAGGTTAGCTTAAATTGGAATTGCAACAAACCATGCAATGTTATTAAATTCAAAGACACGATGATCATGATCGACTGTGGCTTAGATCAGATTTCAACTATGTGTTATCTACCTTTGCCTCTTGTTAGTAGTTCACACTTTAATGGTTTATCTAATTGGGTGCCGAATTCTTATTCAGGTTCGATTACGGAGTTTGACAGCTTCGAAACCGAATTAAAAGAGTGTTCAAATAGGGTATTCGTTGATAGTTCACCTGAATTTATTGTACCACAGGTATGATTTTTGTATGTGCACATCAAACTAAACTATCAATATGATAAGAACTAATCAAAATTTTTTTTTATCAATGAAGAAATCAACAGTTGATTTTAGCAACATTGATGTGATTCTGATATCCAATTACTTAGTTATGTTGGCATTACCATATATAACTGAACGATCAGATTTTAAAGGTTTAATTTATGCAACTGAACCAACAGTTGCGATTGCTAAACAATTCATGGAAGAATTAGTAGATTATATTGAACGTAGTCGTAAAATAAAAGAAGCAACAAAATGGAAACATAGTAATGTTTATAAACAAATACCATTTCCAATTAATTTAGAAACAATGAAACCATTTCTTTGGGAACAAATCTATACAAAAGATGAAGTTAATAATTGTGTGAATAAGATTAAAAATCTAAGCTACTTTGAAAAAGTTGATATATTTGGATGTCTTGGAATCGAAGCGATTAGCAGTGGATATTGTTTGGGTTCTTGTAATTGGGTAATTAATTCATCACATGAAAAAATTGTCTATTTATCAAGTAGTTCAATATTCGCTACACATCCTAAACCAATGGAATTTGAACCACTTAAAGATGCTAATGTCATGATATTAAACAATCTTACTAAGACACCTGTACTTAATCCTGATCAAATGCTTAGTGATCTATGTACGCAAGTAGCATATGCATTGAAAAATGGAGGTAATGTTCTAATACCTTGCTACTCATCTGGTGTTATTTACGATTTATTTGAATATTTGATTGCGCATCTAGATAATTGTAGTTTAAGTCAAATACCTGTCTATTTTTTAACACCAGTAGCTGATCAATCACTTGCCTATTCGAATATACTTTCAGAATGGTTGACTAAATCTAAATCAAACAAAGTTTTTGCACCAGAAGAACCATTTTTTCATAATCAGCTAATTAGATATGGTCGTCTTAAACATTATCCAGGTATTTATACAGAACAATTTAGTAATGATTATAAATATCCTTGTGTTGTATTCACTGGTCATCCATCATTACGATTCGGTGATGTTGTTCACTTTTTGCAATTATGGAAAAATTCGCCAACCAATTTACTTGTATTTACTGAGCCTGATTTTCCGTTTTATGAAGCACTTCAACCTTACCAACCTTGTATGATGAGAGTTATTAATTGTCCGATAGACACAAGTCTTACTTTTTCACAGGCCAATAAATTGATTCGTGATTTAAATCCTAAACAATTAATTATTCCTTCGCAGTACAATCAACCTCCTCCAATGTACAAACACAGGTATATTCATTTTTTAATCTTAACAATAGACTAATTTTCTAATTTCTTTAGGACTGATTTGATGATTGACGTTGANNGATGATTGATGTTGCACAAAAAAAAAATAAAACTAATTAAATTGTAAAAAGTCAAAATGTGATGTAATTTATTTTCGTATTACTATGAGATATAAATCAAAATATAATCTGATATCTTCGATACTTTATACGTGCCAGAATATGATTAATGAATTTGGCAATAATTATGGCATTATCAAAATGATTGATACATATTATCACATTTAAATCATTTTATGTACTTGAATTTAAGATAATTATCGAAAACATCTAAATTATATCCTGGATATCACAATTTGTTTAAGATGAATAATGAATACAAAAAAAATTTATAATTTTATTTTAATTTCATTTTAGAATTTTTTCAATGACTGGCTTACTAAATCTCTTAGTAGTATTCGAAGATTATTATTAGTTGATTCACAACATATGTGAGTCTTATTTTCATCGATTCTAATTAATGCAGTACAATTTTTCAAAGTGATTACATTGTTGATTTTATCTAATTTTGCGTCAGTTATGCCTTCTTTTTTTAGCTTTTCGATGAGCACATCAACTTCTAATTTGCCATAATTGTAATTGAATGGTGGTAAATTACCATCAAATTCAGTCTTCATTTGTTGAATTTGTGCCTTATTTAATGCGCTAATTTCAAATCGATTATTATTATTTTTAGCTGTTAATGTACCTGTAATAGTGCTTATCATAAGACCTGGTTTTATCTCAATTGGATTTAGACTGCTTGCCAATTCGCTATTTATATCAACTCTTTCTAATATTCTGGGCAAATCAATCTTAATTGGTTCGTTAATTTTATAAGAGAATAATTTAATATTTGTATTATCAACGTCAATCATCAAATCAGTCCTAAATTAAAAATATAAATTAAGATAATTAAACAATCTCTGAATAATGATTATAATTAAGTTTATATGTAAAAATTTATTTTAAGACTTGAAAGAATCGATTTTAGAATTTATTTCTGGTATAGCTTTAAAAAGATCTTCTACAAGTCCCAAATCTGCAACATGAAATATAGGTGCTTCAGAATCTTTGTTGATTGCAACAATAGTTTTTGAATCTTTCATACCAGCTAAATGTTGAATAGCACCTGAAATGCCAACTGCAACGTACAAT
>BLXL01011170.1:0-12863 GCA_023170135.1 Acarapis woodi | reverse complement strand
AAATTTTCCCATGTTTTAAAAAAAAAATTGACGAATCGTTATTAAGAAAATTAATGTGCAACTGTAATCTGCAGAATTTTTTACGAAATAACTACAAATTTTATATACAAAAAATTTTTATGTGAATTAATTTATAATAAATAAAATAGTTGTATACTATTACTTGTTGATTGGCATAGCGCTTTAATTCATAGGAATTACGAAATATTCAAGTTAATTGTTAATTATTTTAATTGATTTTTTTATTATTAAATTAATGACTCATCGATTTATTAAAGAATCACACTTTAGAATCACATATTTATTGATAAATAATTTAAATATTCATTTATAGACGAATTCAATATTATTATTTTGTTTGTGTGATGTATTCCTACGTATTTATTCAGATAAACTAATTTATTTAGCAATTTAATTTTATATTTTTATAAAAATCAATAAAATTATAAATATTAAATGAGTATCATTTTTAGTGTCTATGAAGCTAATCAATAATTCTTGAATAGATACATGTGTAAAATTTTAATTTTATCAAAATTTACTCAATTCGACTGGTGCTTTCATGATTTGAAGAAATAAAAACAGTTTCTGGTTTATTCTTTGAAAAATTTAATCTTAAAACCCTTTTTTCTAACTTTTTTATAGGATCTGTAGGTAAAGCAAAATTAAGAGCAAAATCTAAAATTTGAAAAAAAAATATAGTATGCAACGAAAAATAAAATTATTTATTAAATTTACCTATTAGGCTAACTGTTCCCATGATTAACAACATTCCTCGCCATCCTAAAAATTTAGTCAAAAATTGAGAACCAAGTGCTCCAATGAAATTTGCAAGAACCTTTACAAAAAAATTTCAGCCTTAATCGGCGGTAAAAAATAATAATTTTGTTCATTCAAAGGCAATAAATTTTTAATATCAGAAATAACTTGAAATTTTATCTATTGATTATCATAGAGAGTTAAAAATGTTGAAACCTTTTATATATTCTTAACTAGCTTTTAAGTTAAGTGTAGGTGATTTCATGAAAAGACATTAAACTTACTGTACTATAATAAACATATCCGATATTTTCAGATGCATATAATTCACCAAAAGTATCAGCAATCGCGCTCGGCATAATTGCATATTGTGAACCAACCTACAGAATATTCGAAATTTTTAAAATATAATGATTTCATGAAAATTTCATTAACCTACCAACCCAATGGCGCCAATCATGAATGATGAATAAAAAAACGGATGAAATGAAGACGTGAAAGGAATAGCGTAGATTAGAATTGTTGCTAAACCACTTATCGGAATACAGCAGAACTAAATATTTCAATATGAAAAAAAAAAATACAATTGATATAATTATCGACCAGATAATATTAATTATAAATATATTATATAATCATATTTATATATTTCATCTGATAAAAAAAATTTTTAAAAATTAATGCTTTACTTTGTATTTAGTTATATCTTTGAGAAAGCCAACAAATAATCGTGCAAATGTATTGGCTATTGCAGCTAAAGCTCCGATAATTGACAGATAAAAATCATCTGATATAAATGTTTGTCCGAAGGGCTAAAAAAAATCATTTATTCTAAAAAATTAAACACAACATTTGCTAAAAAACTTACCTTGTACACAAATAATAGATAATAAAACATCAATTCAGTTATCATCAATTTGAATGACAAAAGGTAGAAATCATCTGTTTGAATAACTTCTTTTGGTGATAAGCTAATAATACCAACTTCGTTCTCCGAAATGTCTTTTTTTTTTTTCCTTATTGAATTCAAATCATCCTAATAAAAAAAATAAATAAATTTGAATTTTCGCTAATGATGTCAATGGATAATTATTAATTATAATGGCTAATAAATTTTAAGTTATTATAAAATGAAACATAAAATACAAAAATTTACACACATTATTTTTGTCAAAAGATTGTTTATTTTTGGCAGGTAATAAGAACAAAATACCAATTGTGAATAAAACAAACGAGATGAATGCCTGTAAAAGCATAGAATTTTTGGTTTTATCAAGGACATCTTGATTGTAAAAGTACCTTATCAGAAGAAGAAAAACTGTAAAATGTTTACTAATAACTAAAAAATATGTTTAATTTGATTACCCATCCTTAGCGGCTACATGATTATATGGATTAATGAATCGTGTTAATAACGGTGTCCATAAAGTTGGAGCTAAAGCCATTGTTGCGCACACAATTCCTGGGAGTATAAAATTTATTTTTAACATAAATTTATTAATTTAAAAACTGTGATTTAAATTTTAATCATAATTAAGGATCAAAAGTAGCAAAATCATTTTTTTTGAATTGTCTAAAAATATTTTATTCTTTCACCTGTTGCAAGTCCTTTCCTTTCTGGACACCATGTAGAACAATTAACGATGGTAGACGTATATGCTATATGTGAAAAGAAAAATAAATCTAAAAATTTCTTTCTACAGCTTTAGGTTATCAACCTAATCCAAATGAAAACAAAAATGATCCTCCATACGTAAAGACTACAAGTGGGAAATTTATGTCTAGCGATAAGTAAGTCAATAAAATTCCCAAACTGCCAAATGAAACAAAAATTAATACTTTATTGTAAGATTTCACAAATCATTCATTAATTAAGATTTTAAATTCATAATTAAAAGAAATTAAATAAATAGACGTACGTTTGAATAAAACCGGCCAAAGAACATACTGCCCGTAAACCTATTTTACGCCTAATAATTCCGCCTAAAGGTAATAACAGAGCACTTACACTGACAACAGCAAAAAACCAAAGCGAATGTTCTTAAACGAAAAATAATTTTATACCGAGAAATGAAAAATCGAATAAAAATGCATCAAATAAATGTATACTAAATTTACCATGTCTGGCATTCGATTGAGATCTTGACCTCAAGTAAGAAATTAGATATATTGAAATGGTCCCAGAACAAAAATAGAGACCAAAAGCAAAGAATATAATAGCACAACCAAGCACAGCGGAAATAGCTCGAATACAAGCCATTAAATAAATTTTTAAAAAAAAATTTTTATTTAATTAACACTGCATTAGCACTATAGCTTAAGAATTAAACTAAATTAAAATACCACTCTACGATGGCTTAGTATCGAAAATTTGCTCTTGGATCCATAAGCTAAAATTATTATGAAAAATAAATAAATTTTTTAAATCTGAATATCTTCTTCCTAAAGTATTAAAATCTGAAATGATTCTTAAGCAATCAAAATTAAGAGTCTGATCAATATATGACTAGATTGGTTAATAAAAGATAAATGAATTTTTTTTTAGATTTTCCTCTTTTAAAAATTTTTTTTAATAGCTATAATTTGATCTTTTTTTATCTTGAAATAATTTTTTCCTTAAGATTTTCTGATCCTCAAGGTTGTGTAAACATGTGAATTTCAGTCTTTTTTTAACATAAGCTATTCCTTGAATAGCATATTTTTTCTATACAGATCAAAAATTAATAAAGTTCAAAATAATTTAAGTATATTAAAACTGTTGTATAAAACCATTAATAATAAATTGATTGGATACAGAGTTTTTTTTTGATTTTATTTTAGACTAATGATCTTTTTTTGAAAAAATAACACAAAAAATTCTATTTTTGTATTTCATAATTATTCATTTATTATTATCAAATGCTTAATAGATTTGAGAGTTTATCACATTTTTGATAGAAAAATTTTTATAATTGATTTTGAGTAATTTTTCAATCATTTGTATAAATGTATTTTTTTTTGGAATTGAACATTTTTATTATGTTGCATATAATATTGATTTGAACATTTAATATTATATGTTGGATATTTAGCCAAGAAATATCCTTATTTGATGAAAAAATAGCATTTCAGCTTAATTGAATTTTATATATATATTTAATTATTTAATAATTAGAGTAAAAAAAAAAGATGAAAAATCTAATTCGTATAATATTTTTAAAAACTTGATAAAATTAGATCTAGAAAAATGTGATGTGGTAAATCAGCATTTTAATAAAATTTATTAAGAATCAACTAACTGCAATATTTATGTAAATAATTATTATAAAGTATTTTCATTTAAAAACGGATAGACAGTCTATTCAAAAAAAATTTCAATCTATCGAATCAATCAATCGCATATGAATAAACGAATTTAGATCAAAATAAAAAATTATCTAAGCAAAGATAAAATTCAAATTGATTTTCAAGTTCAATTTAATTTCATTCGAATATGAAAAGTTCTAGAGTAAAAAAGTATTATTTTTCAATGTGATTTGATTGAAAATACTTTTATAATGAAAAAAAGTTTTATTTTTATGTAATATTTGTGTAACCAATTAATCAATCCTAAAGTCAGTCGCGAACCGATTTTGATATTCTAATTTAAAAATATGTTTTTTTTTCTACTATTACTATTCTTATTGTGCTGAAATTTAATTGTAAATATATCAATAAATACATCATTATAAATAGGTAAAATTTTTAACACTATAAATTTTTTTTGAATCACGAGAAAATTTCTTTTGCTTGATCGTTATGAATAAAAAAATTCAGAAGAAATTAATTAAAAAATTAAAAATATTGAATTTAAATGAATTTAAAAGCAACGTTAAATAATTTCGCGCATAATTTTTTTTACAATTAAATGATCGAATTTAAAATAACAAAAACACATAATTTCAGAATTACGAAGATTAAAATTTATATTTTATGAATTCGAATTCAATATTAGCTTATATTATCGTTAAAGGTAAATTAAATATTAAATAATACTTCAATTATATATTTTGTTACTTTGAAATAATGAAAATTTAATAATTATTTAATATGAGACTATTTACATTTTAAATTATTGATTGACAAAAATCAGCAATTTGAATTAAAAACAATTCAATTCAAAAAATTTCACATAATTTGTTTCAAGATATCAATTTAAATTCATTGTTTCAATTAGAAACATTTATATATTTTTGATGAAAAATTAAAGCAATTGATAATTACTTTGAATTAAAAGCAATTTTTATTTCATATAAATCTGACTGATATCAATAAACATGGCAGTTCAAATAAATTCATCAATCGTTTTCAATCGTGTAGCTATCAAAATTGTATTCGAATAACATATCTAAAGATCATCGATTTCTATACGATTTTCATAATCAATTAATTCATTCAAAATCCTAATATTTTTTAAGCATCTATCAAGATCACATTGATAAGTATGGGTAAGTGTTTTCAAGTCATAAATTTTATTGAGAATGTCAAATGTCTTGTTTTGATTTTTTTCTTTTTCGAGGACCAGATTGGCAATAAATGCAGTTACATAATCAATTTTTTTGATTCTTTCATAAATCAAATTTTGATCTCGTACTAAAAGCTCACTTTTCTCTTTTAGATAGTTTTGGATATGCCTGCATAAATTATTCATTGAAATCGAGTCAATTTGCTGATAATTAGCAGGTATGGTGTCCTGATGTTTGGGCAAAAGCGGGCTGAATTGATGACTTAACAGAAAATTAAGAAATTCTTTTTCTTTTAAATTATCATTCGCTAAATTCTTGCCTTTGCTTACCACTACAATTTTACCATCAAATAAATTATCCACATTTTCATTGGATGATTGTTGGTTTGAATCAAGAGATCGCAAGGTTCGATTAGATTGGTATGAATCAAAATTTTTCTTCACATTTTTCAACCGTTTTGATTGATCAATCCCCATCTTTGAGAAATTTTAAATGAATCATAAAATGACATTCACATAATTTTGAAATAATTTTTAGGTGATTTCAAATTAATTTTTTCATAATTTTCAAAAAATAAACAGAACTTGTTTTTTTATATTTTTCTTATTTTACAGATGCTTATGATTCATTTTATAAGGTTTGTATTAGAAATATATAATAAATTTATTTATTAAACGTGTTATTAATCTAATTTGAAGAGAAACTTCATATTTTATTGAAAGATTTTTTATCGATATAAGCTCTTAAATCATCAAGATTTTCAGTATAAATTCGTGCAACTTAAGTATCTTTTTAGTTTCAGTAAATAAATTTTTTCAATAGGGATCTTTAAAAAATAACATTAAGATCTGTCATATTTTTTGTTATTGTTTTTTTTTATTTGAACGATCCCGGATCAGACACGTTAAATTCAAGATTTAAGGAAACGATACAAATCATCGATTGTTCTATCATTTTTGTTAGTTGGAAGACGCATTAATTTTTTTTGATTTCAATATGAGCAGCTCTCAGGAAGACGATATTTTACTGGAAGATCTTGGTAGAAAAGTATCATTCAAATCATCAGCTTTCTTTTTGATCAATGCAACAATAGTGTCTGCAATTCCAGTATGTATGTATCACTCGAAATGGCAATTCTCGTTTTCGATAATAAATATCTCGTTTTTATTCTTACCTGATTAAATTAACACAAAGTCATTTTAATTTACATGCAGGGCTATTTTCTAAAATTTTATTACTTGATCTACATGAGTCAATGATTCTCTATGGTGTAATTTCGTTTATTACCATCTACTTGATATTCTTTTCATACAAGAATTGTAAATTTTTTTTTAAACACAAATTAGCGCAAGCACGTGAGAATGCAATACGATTAGAAGTGAATGCAAATGGTAAACTTTCACGTAAAGAAAAAGATGATCTTATCCTGTTCAAGAAAAACGTGGTAGCTGATTATGAAGCAACTAATTACTCAATTTTTTACAATAATCTGTTTTTTTTAATTTTGATCACTATTTTATCCGTTTTGATACTTAGACGGCTAAATCCTTCAGTGAACTACGTCCTAAGTAGCCTTATTTCATCAGGATTAGTTGCACTTTTCTCTACTGGCCAAAAAAGAGGATAAATGATGTATTTGATGATTTATAATTTTTGAATAGCATTTTTACTGTTTCTTATTTTTGAGTTTACTATGCTTGAACCAGTTAAATGCGTCTTCTTCATTAAGTATTTTGGTTTATCTATTTTTTATACGTATTAAATTGTCATTGAAAAAATTCAAATTTTGATCAATAAAAATTTTTCACAATTTTGAATTATCTGAAAATTGGATTGATATGTGAACTTATTTTTCCCAAGGTATTTTTTATATACTAACTAAATAACATTTTAAATTGTAAATTTCTAAAATCATCATTTTTTTTAAACAATACTATTTAAATTAATTTAAGAATTTTTTAGTCCAACTAAAACTTATATGATGAGAGGAAATAAAAGTAATTTCAATAAGTTCACAATAATAATTGATAAAAAATGTAAGTATAACTACTTTTCAGTGAGAACTAATATATTCATTTTATTATATTCAGAAAAAAATTTTTTTTGAAAATGGAACTAAAACTAACTTATTGTCTAATTTATTATAAGAATTGCCAATTAAAAGCTTATTACATATAAATTTACAATTAGAATTTCATAATAATAAACATGCTCTATGTTTCTATTTATTAGATTTCTCTCTTTTGTGAATCAAATTTAAATCTGATAAACAATTAACAAATCATAATCAATAAATAATACGAAGCGAAAGTTAATAAACTTTTTTTGGTCAACTTATAAGATTTTGAACAGGAAAATGATTACAAACTTTTTAATTTTTGATAAATAATAAAAGTTCATAAAACTGGTCAAAATTAATATTTTATATTTCAAAAATTTAGAAATAAAAAATAAAAATAATGATCAATCATAAATTCAAGTTTAATGGTTAATTTGAATATGAATTCGATGTAAAATTTCAAGTTATCGATGTCTGAAGATCATTAAGTATATGAAAAAACTTACTTTTGTTTTCGCTAGAAAATGTTTACTGCCAAGGTAAAAAGACTCAAAAAATTAGACACAATTATTTGGCTTAAGAGATTTATCACCATTGAATTTTTATATAATTTTGCATCTAATTTGAGTATCTTAGAAATAATGAAAATAGTATTTCAAATTTTTTTAAATTAAATATCTTCAAGGATAGTCTGAATAAAATTGTGGAATTTTTAGATATTTTTATCACTTTTTAAAAGCACTCAATTTTATAAAAAATTACATCTTCATAAGATGTACAATTATTTTAAATTTTCATAATTAAAGATTAATTAAAAGTTTTTCTTAGACGAGACAAATCTAAAAATTTTTGTATTCAACCGAATCATAAGGATAAGATTTGGTGTATAATTTCAGGAGAAAGTCAAAATTATAAACTTTTTTAAACATAAAATTCAAAATGTTTAAAAAAAAATTATATTATAAAAATTATTAAATATATAGTTATTGAAAAAAAAAAATTTATTTTGAAATGATTTCCGGTGATTCAATGACAATTGAAATTTCATTTTTAAAGTTTTTCTAAGAATCTTTTTTTTAGATTACTTATTGATGATTTTAAAAATTCTATTAATTTTTCAAATCTTAAAATTTATTTTTATTTAGTTCCTTGATCTTAAATTATTATTAAACTTCCTCGTAATTAAAACCATGTTTTTATTGATTACAAATCAAAAAAATTTAAGTTTTTTTTTCTTCGCAATAATGATAATTCAGCTTTTGTCACCTAATGATTAATTGCATCAGATATATACAATATAAAATCATATTAAATATTATTAAATATACATATTAAAATTGACCCTTGATACACAAGGTCTTATACAATTTTTCGAAATTTTACTATTGAAAAAATACCTAATATATAAATTAATAAAAATAATAAAAGATAAGAATGTGTGAATTTTCAATTTATAAAATTTTACTCGTCAAGTAAATTTTTTAAAAGTATAAATGATTGGTGCAACATATAACGTGAAAAATAAAAGTTTAAGTTTTATTTAGTATTACATTAAAATTTTTCACCGATTTACAATTAAAGTAAGTAATTTTTAAGTCAATTTACAGATAAAAGTATATTTTTGGTAAGACTAAAATTTCACTCTAGTGACTTAATTTTTTATGAATTCTGCAAGTTCACTTGTTTAGATTGCAAATCATCTAAACTTAAATAGCTAAGATCCGCAAGATTTTAAGTGCTAAAAAATTCCTAAAATTTACAATGATATTCAATGAAAATTCACTGGTTTAAATCTATTTTCTTATATTTTTTGTACCCGAATCTACAAAAATGAAATTCATTTTTTCTTTAGCTCCTTTAAATATACACCTCCTCCTTTTCTAGAGAACAAATCGTGAGTAAAAATATTTCTTAAACGCACAGCCTTCTATTTGACGACAATGAGTCAAAAAGACTTGAATCTATTAATTAGATTTTTTCTTCAAATTTTTCTAATGATAGACGAAAAATGCCTTTAACCAAAGATTATTCATACACTTCTAAAACTGAAACGTCAATGAATAGAGATAATTCGAGATATACAATAATTTATATTATTTAACTTAAAATAAAAAGTTGCACATAAAGGAAATATCTGAAATTTTTAAACTTTAAAAATGATGCGAATTTTCCAACTAGATTAATCGTATTGAAGAATTTTTAGAACATGTCAAGAATATTTCTCGAAAATTAAATAAACTTCTAAAAAAAAAGATGTGGCCATTGATGCTATTTTAAAATTTGATAGAGCTTGCTATTTTGAATGTGAATATATGAAAAGGTAAATGCTTAAAAATTGAAAGCTTGTTGATTAATATTTTGGTAGTGGTTTCGTAAATTCTTCACTAAGTTATAAGTAAGCAAGGTTATTTTATTTTTTAGAATATGCATTGAATACGAAAATAATTTAAGACAATCTAACGAAATCCAATCTTATAAATTAAAGATTAGTAAGTGAAAAATTTTTTTTTCAGGTTTTTCAATAAATTTCTTTTTGAATAAAAATTATTAGCCCAAAATGGCTATTCGAAAATTAAATTAATTGATTCAAAAAAAAAAATATATCGATTCAAAAGTCATAGTGCGATCAATTGATTGTGTCGATAGTCGAAAATTTCGAGAATTAATTCTGAAGCAAGTAAATCGTGCTCTAGAACATTAGATCAATTTATCATTTTATCGAGATTAATTTTATATTTATAAATCAAATAAAAATAATAGTTTTTTATTGAAAAAAATCATTCATGTGATTTCATTTCTATTTTTCTTCAATTTTGTGATTTAAGTTTGCTAGAATTTTTTTAAAATTTAAATTCTTTAATTATGTATTCACAAGAATATCAACCTCATACACAACAAAATCAATATTCTCAAGATCCCATAGAATTTGAGTAAGTTTTACTTTATGAATTTTATTTTGATTTATAGATTGTGTGTTATGTAAAAGGTTTTTCAAAATAAATTTTTGAAAATTTATAGCTAAATTTTCTAAATTTAACTCTAGAAAAAAAAAAGTAGTAAAACCATATGAAGGACGATAGTTCTAAAATTAGAAATGCAATAAAAGCATAATGACTTAAAAAGTATATTCTTCTACGTAAATTATTGTCTATGTGAATTATAAAAATATAAGCAGAATTTGTATACTCTTTTTTTTTTTTTTGACTAATCTAAATTGAATTTTTAATTTGTCATAATAAAAAGTCTTTATTTATTTTTATTTTATTTTTTCAAAAAATAAAGAAATGAAGAATATGAGACAGAATATGAATCTGATAATCAATTTCAACCGGAAACGATTATTAATCCGGATCTTTCAATGAACGGTCCGCCAACGTTGCGATCCGTTACACCTGCTAACTCAACAAATTACGGATTCGGACAAAATCAACGACCATTTTATGATCCACAGTATGAATGGAATTATGACACTAAAACGATGACCGAAGAAGAAAAGGCGAAGTTGAAAGTAAAATTTTTTTCTCAGAATTTAAATTGTAACAATTAATTTAAATTTTTCAATAATTTCAGTTACATCAAGGTTCGGTATGTCAATTTACAGAAAAAAATCCGAATCCAAATTATAAGGTAAGCATCAATTTGAAAAGTTAAATGTATAAGAAAATTAAGATTTATTTCGAATAATAAATAGAACGAACTTGCCGAATATTCACATATTGATGAAGCAACTAAATATATGATACCGAAAAGTACAGTTTGTCAATTTGACAGTAAGTAACCATTATTAAAAAATCGTGAAAAAAAGAAAAAAAAATGCTAAAAAATTTTTTTATAACCGAATTTAAGAAAAAAATCCGAATCCTAACTACAAAGTAAGTAGAATTTAAGAAATAATATGAATATTCGAAAAAATAAAAGATTATTTAAAAATAAAATAGAATGAACTTGCGGAATATTCACATGTAGATGAAGCTACTAAATATATGATTCAAAAGCCGACTGTGGCCCAATTTCAAAAAAAAGTGCCCGATTATAATCATTTAAAAGAATTACCGCAAAAAACTCATTTGCCAGATGAAGAGATTTACAATAAGAAACAAACGCATAACTTATTGCAATTACATCAAGGATCTGTATTACAACAACCTAAGCATGGAGATTATGAACATGTCAGAAAATATATGGCCTATCGACCAAAACCCGATTCATTGAAAGAAGAGATGCCAGTGGCAAAAATACCGAATAGAATACCACTACCTAGTCAAGTAAAGAAAATGCAAACATATATAACTCATCCACCAAGCAAAACGATTAGATCTATTGGATTCGCAAACTCAGCACCAAGTTCACCAACATTAGGAAGAAAGAATATTTGGCCTCCAAACGAATCAACAGTTCGACAATTTCCAAGAACAGGTTTCAATCCGAATGTGATGTACCAAGAAGATAGTAAGACTATTATTGGTTAATTTATCTTTGAATTTATAAAATAATGAATTTATCTTCGAATCTATTATATTAGAAACACGCAAACACGTTTGGCCACCAATGAATCAAAATGTAGAATTTGGTTTATCGAATGATTTGAATGATCAAGCGATACCTACAATTGGCACTGGACCAGCAGCCGGAGTATGGAATCCTACGAATGATATAAAATCAGATACGAGTTATGCACGTTTCAATCCTCAACAAAAACTACATGCTGTTTGGCCACCAAATCGCTCAGGTAGTATGATTAATTTAAGTTCAAGTAATTCAAGTCCAATGCGTCGTTTGGAAGGTTTTGATGACAGTTACGCTCGCCACGCTATTAATACAAGTCATATACCATTAACCTATCGTTGTCCTCCAAATACTCAATACTATAATGTACCATATAATATCGTAGATTCAAATCATGAAAAAGATAATCGATCTGATCAGCACAAAATGTACGAACAAAAAAATCAATTGTCCACTCAGAACATACCAAAACAAATTTCACAGCAAATACAACAAAATTTAAACAATAATCAAGCTAGTTTAGAAAATAATTTCTATGATAGTAAACGACAAGATAGTGAATTTAAATTACAAAATAAACAGCAACAAAATCAAGAGCAAAATTTGCGTCAACCAACTGATAGAACAAGCAATTCGCCAAGTCCAATACACTTTGACGCTACAATTAATACACCATTCAATCGGCAACAATCTGATTTATATTCTAAACAACAATTACAGCAACAACAATTAAGAGAATTTGAAAGACAACAAGCTGAAAAAATAAAAAATCAGCAACGATCGCATCATCTTCCAGATAATAATTTTGTGAACCACAATAAACAATTTCAACAAAACGATGAACAAATAAATAATCAACAACAGCAATTCATGAAACAATCACAACAATCATATATAAAAACACCTGTCAATCGTCCTGTTTCCCCAAGAAATATTTATCAAAGAGTTTCAAATGAACAAGAAATGATTGATAAACAGCATATGAATAGTATGCAGCAATCGCCTGGTGGTAATACTCAAATTATTACTCAATACACTCAACCAACTATTATTAA
>BLXL01011169.1:0-10240 GCA_023170135.1 Acarapis woodi | reverse complement strand
CCGGGTCAAATCGAATAAGTATGATTTAAAAAAAACAAGCTTCATTTGCAAAGAACACACTTTAATTGCAAATTGATGGGGATTGAGGAGTAGGGGGTGAAAAGTAAAGTTGATAAGTGAACGAATAGGAACAGATTGCAACTTTAATATCTATATAATATCTATTGCACACATTTGTATACGACCGCAACACAACAAAAAAGTTATCTAAGAAGAGGAGCATCATCGCACCAGAAACGTGTATTATACAATTTTGTGCATACACATCATCAGTTTTTATTTTCACTCACTTCTCGCAAATAAATTAGATGCACACTCTCCAATCAGCCGCGCCGACTATTGTGTGATGTGTTCGAATAGGAACGTGATGACAACTTGATCGAGTTTCAGATTAGATCAGGATTTTTTCTAGTTTCTTATTGCGATAATCAGACCCATTTAGGCTTTGCATGAATATGCTAAATAAGATTTGATGCACTCTTTTAATGTTTCAATAATTTGATAGAAAAAACTTGATCAATTATGGTTGGAGTTTACTTTGTTTTCTTTACTAAAATCTTAGAAACTTTTACGTCTCAAATGTAAATTAATTTCAAATAACAAAATAGCTGAATTGGTGACGATTTGAACATGAAGCTTTTTCAAAAATTTTGTTTAAAATGAAAAACTATTTTAGAAAATCATGCAAAAAAACAAGATTTGTTCGATTGAATTGAACTAGACAAAAATGATTTATATAATTTATGTAAAATTTAGAAATACCGTAAGTAAAAACTAAGAGGCTTAAATATATTCAAATATATATATTTCTTGAAAAAAAAATTATTGAATTCTTGTTGCAAAAAATCAATGAAAGAAAAATCGATTTCTTTTAATTGATTTCAGTTTGTAATTCGATTACATAGTCTTGATGAACAGATAGAAAAACTAGGTAAGAGAAGAGTTATGATCGATAACATTTCAAGAACATAGTGAATTTGAGGAGAAGAAAAAGATCAATTAAATTAACAAAAAAGGCACGAAACATATGTTTTGTTACAAAAAGTTTGTGTGAATTAGATAAACGGCCTCAAACTTGCAACTATTGTACATAAAAAAATTACTATTGAAGAGGTTTCTTGAAAATTTTGCAAAATACATTTCAAATGCTAATGATTTCGAAAATAAATTTCAAAATGAAAACCTCAATAATGCAAACATTTCAATACTTGCTTCGAAAAACTTTATCATGTCGATATTTCTACTAAACTTAATATCTGATAATTGTTTAGGTAATTGATGAAATACAATTAAATCGATTGTAGAACATGATTAAAAATAATTAAAAAAGAATGCAGTTTTAAAGAATATGCCGAGATGATCTAAAACAGGGACAAACAAAATGATCTTTAGAAGACAAATAAATGTACAAATCACAAACAGATGTTAATAAATAAAACAATTTAGCCAAATAAATGGAACAATTTCATTTCGATGCTGGAATTTCGAGAAATATTTGTTATTCAAGTCGTTAATCAAATCTTGATTTATCTAAAGTAACATTGTTGATTAAGAGACTACTTTTTCGCATCATTAACCAGACTATTTAATAATTCAATATCAAGTCCTTCAATTATAACCTTGCTTTCTGGTTTAGTTATCGTACACGATGATGATGATGATGACGAACCAGTCGATTGTTTGTTTTTTCTCGTCGACAACGAAATCGCCGAATTATATTGTGGATGTCTCTTTGCGTGTTTTTGCAAATGATCAGATCTACTAAATCTTTTCGGGCAGTGAGGACATTGAAAATTCTAAATAAACAAATGATTATAATTTATTAGATTGATATTATTCAGCTAAAAAATCAAAAATTTTAAAAACTCAAAACAATTACAATTTAAATTAAAAGAAATTTTTTATTTTTACTCACCTTTTCTCCTGTGTGTGTCCTGTAATGACGCGTCAATTCGTCCGATCTACTAAATTTCTTACCACAATTTGACCAATTGCATCTTTATTCAAAAAAATATTTCGATAAATATATATAAATATGATTTTTTTGAATATATAAAATAAACTTTAACTTACTCGAAAGGTTTTTCGCCAGTGTGGACTACGGAGAAGATGTTGATAAGATTAGCTTGAATAATTCATCGTTCCAATTAAAAATTGAAAAAAGTAAAAGAACAATATATACCTCTTAGATGAGCACGTAAATGCGACGATTTACCATAGGATTTTGAGCATCCTTCAAAAGTACATCGATGTATCTTCTTATTGTCAGCATTTGATGATGAGGATGATGAATTTTGGTTTGAATTAGTGTTTTGTGTTTGTTTGCGTTGATTTGCTCCTCCGAAATACAATTGATTTGACGATGCAGTATCGATTTCTAATTGATCCTCATTTTTATTCAAGTTAAATAAACTCTGAGTAATTAACAATTCATCCGTTTGATTATTAACATTAAACAATTGATCATTGCCACTGTTAATGAGACTTTGAACATTATTCAAATTGATAAGACTCTTTGCTGAGTTGAAGAACTTAAGCAGACATTGAGATGTGAGGTCTAGATCTGAATTATCAGACATTGCGTATGTATTGATGATCAGTTGAGACTGATTTTTCACAAAAATTGAGAAAAGGCGTTTTTTTTACAAATTAAATTTTCTAAGCCTGAGACTTTCGTAATAATAAATCAAATAAATTTTTTCAGATTTTTGTCTATAAAATAGATTTTAATAATAACTTTGAAATTTAATATTTTCCATTAAATTTCGAAGAATTTCTAAGAAATTTTAGAAAAATTATTTTTGTTTGTTTTGAAACTAATATAACGAAAGCAAATTATAAAAAAAAGAAAAAAAAAAAAAAAACAAAAAATTTTTTTCAGTTTAAAAACAACGAGATTGCACTTGTTAAACGGATTTTCTTAATCAATGAAATTAAGATACAAAAATTACTAAAAAACTGATAAAATAATGAGATAATAAATAGATAAAAACAAAAGATCGAATTGCACTCGGCCAGGTGTGATTTCACCTTTTTTGTAGTCACAAATAATAAATCTCGGTTTACTTAATTCTAAATAAACTTTATTTAAATTCACAAAAATTACTAGTTCTTTTAATGGTCAAAATATTGTTTCGCTTAATTTGATTCTAAATTCTTAATCCTATTCTCTTCTTCGCTTTTTTTTTTTGTTGACTAAAAATCGCTTAAAATTTTCTTTTTTTGTATACAAGATTTTCAGATCTATATAGCAAATAACCAATGCGCAACCTCAATAATTATCTCGCTTTCGAAAAAGTTAAGCATTTAGTTTTGTTGCAAAATTATTTTGATGGCACGTTTATTTTCGCGAAATTTTTTAATTTTCTGATTGAAATAAAATTTGTACAAAAGAATTTCAAATATATGTGTGCATCAAAAGATAAATAATCAAAGGGGAACTTTTGTGACAATAAATATGAAAATCAATATTCGTTTTTGTTGAAATATTCCTTGTGATTTTTCGATTCTTCCAGATTAAATGAACCAATTAACAATAAATTTATTATATTTTTTTATAAATTTATATCAGTTTTATAAATTTGAGACTTAAAAAAATTTTTGTCGATTTTTTTCTATTTTAATTAATTCATTTGAATTCATTTTTTTTTTGAACTCATAAATTGTCTTCATCAAATCCAATTTTTCATTTATTTTAAATATTATCTTTTAATTGGGGAAAGTTTGTTTTAGTTTTTTTGAATTCGTTATCATTATATGATAAGCATCTGAGATATCTACCTTGAAAAATGAATTCGAAATTAATTTAGTTGGATTTTAATTATGTAACATATTTTTAAGAAATTAAGCTACCTAATTATTAAATGAACTAAAATTTAATGATAAGAAGAATGAATAATTGAAAAAAATAGTTAACTAGGAAATTTTCTTTAGTATGTTTAATACAAGGTTACATAAATATTAATGTAAACACATTTCAAACTTTTTAGACTTAAAGTACTAAAGAAACTAACCAGTCTCGTTTTTAAGTAGATACATGATCATAATACAAAAATTAAACTATAAATTTACCCACGTGCAGCCATCTTTAACTCAAATATTTATCGAATGGATTCAATCTATGATTTCTGGAGTTGGGAACGAATAAAAATCTTTATTTACAAAAAATGGTCATAAACATTAATTTTACATTTTTTAATTTTGCATTCGTTTGAATGAATTTTCATGCGATCTCTTTTCTCAGGCACCTTAGATCCACAAATTTTGTTTTGATCAATTTAATTCACTTCTTTGCTTTTTTTATCTCCGTGATAATAAAGCCTACCAATAGTTGATGAGCATCCGCATCACGAGGAACACATTCAAAGACTGTCAGAAATGATAATAATTGAGCATATAATACTTTTTTTTTCAAAAATTAATTTCTTTAAGTCTTTATTTATTTTTTCGATTTTCGCTCATCAAACTTTTTGAAAAATTTCCCTTCATTAATCTGCAGTGTTTCAAGTAAATAATCAACTGAAAAGGGGTTTTGATATTGCTTGTTTGAATGTAAAAAAGCATCCAACGTCAAAATTTTATAATTTTGAGGCTCATAGCATGCCTGTTGAGTTGGATCAATCACTTGCTTAAAGTGTTCAGGCAGATCGTCATATCCAATAAGGCCCAATTTCAAATGTTCATTATGATGCACTGGCGAATGATTAAAAGTAACAAAAACTTGCTCTCTAATTACTTTGTGAACTTTGAATCGAAAATAATTGTTTTTGTTTTCCTCAATCAGTTCACCAATTTTTGAACAGTCGTCCTCTATTAAACAATAACTATGGATAGCTAAATCATGAATCAATCTTCGTTTGCAACCATCGAAACACATTAATCTAAAGCATGCTTTTTTTGTATCTAATCTACTTATAGAACTATTGACGGTTACCAAAAGGCCGATCAAATAGTCATCTTCGGTGAGATATTCAAAAAATTTTTTTTTTCTCAAATTTAGATCAATTCGATCTTTAAAAAACCATTCAAATGGTGGGACAATCGAACAAATATCTTTTTCAATTTTTTCATTCAAAATTTGTTTTTTATACTTTAGTCCAATCAATTTTTTATTGAATACCGCTTTAATTTTATCTACAAACTCATTTAATTTCCTTTCGGTCTCTTCATTATTGGATTTGAAAGAATCGTTTAATTCATTAGAATTCTTGATTGTATCACCAGATTTCAATGCCGGTAGAGAAGTCGATCGATTATTTAAATCAGATAAATTATTTTGAATAAGTTTTGGATCTATTTGAGATTTAATAACTTTTTTTGATGATCTTTTATTCGGTTTGAAGTTATTTTTAGGCAATTGTATTAAGCTACCTACTTTTATTTTTGAAGAATTCATTTAGTAGGACCTTATTAAAATTAAGTCTATTCTTAAATTAAAATCAAAAATGAAAAAGTTTAATAATTGAAAAAATTTTTGAATTCTAATGAATTTTACTTCAATAAGTTTGAATCTTAAATGATCAAAAAATCTTTGTTTTGTTTGTGAAAATAAGGCTATTTCGAGAGATTTTGAAAATCGGAAAAAAATTTGCTAACTTTTTGGTCTAAAACTTTATTCAAAAATTTATTTTCTCTTATTTTTTCTACTCGATTTTGTTTAATAATTAAATTATATATAAAATCAAAATGTTAATTAGGCTTTTGCCTGCCTTGTTATCCGTAAAAATTCTTACGTCAGCTTAATGTGTAATTTTCAAATTAAATAAAATAGACAGTTTTTGATTTTCATCAGTTAAATAATCATCATGATATTATTTTACTAAATATCTGAATTTTACCAATCATATTTATTAAGTTTTGATCTTTTTCACAGATAAATCACTATATATTTATACATATCTTTCATTTTTTTCAATTTCTGAAAAGATGTATAGTAAGTTGCTAAAATTATGGATTGTCTACTTGACATTTGACCTCATTGATTGCTATGATGATTGGGTCTATAAGACTATTAGAGATGAAGAAGCAAAAAGTGAGGATTTTGATGAATGTGGTGTTTGCAAATTATTAACTGATTCATTTATTGAGGTAAGTGGCTTTTAAGAAAATAATTTTCATTTAAAATAGTTTAATTTAAAACTTATAAATAAATTTGATCATTTTTTCAATGCTTTTGGAATTTATCAATTTTAGTCTATGAATAGAACAAAAAATAATATGGAACCAAATTATGAGAATTCAGAACTTCGATTAACTGAAATTCAAGAGATGCTTTGTAAAGATCTTAATCATGGCAAAAACAAGTGTTTAAGATTTGCTGAAGAAAAAGAAGAAGATATTGAATATTGGTGGAAAAATTTGAAGGATAAAGAAAATATATTTGTGCACCTTTGTATCATAAAATTTAAATTATGCTGTCTCAAAGGCTCTTATGGACCGAAATGCAAAAAATGCCCAGGTGGTCCAGAACACATTTGCAGTGGAAACGGTATATGCGACGGCGATGGTAAAAACATCATCAAAATTAAATAAAAAGGATTTTTTAACTTTCTTATTTTCATCAGGCAATAGAAAAGGTAATGGAACATGCAAATGTAATGAAGGTGCTACAGGAGTTAATTGTGAAATATGTCTATTTAATTATACAAGAGTCAAGTCTGGTAAATGCGAGCCTTGTGATCAGGTATAATTACCTCATTAATAAATAAGCGAATCTCAAATTTATAAAAAAACTTTATTTAATAAGTCTTGTCATAATAGTTGCTTTACTGTCGGTAAAGAAGGGTGTAATGAAGGTTGTAGTGATGGCTTTTTAAAAGATGAGAAAAATACTTGTCAAGATATAGATGAATGCAAAGAGAATAGCAATCTATGTAGTGATGGAACATTTTGTGAAAATACATATGGATCTTATCGATGTTCGGGTACGAAAATTCTTGTGAAATTAGGGCAATTTTTCATGTTATAAACACAAATTTTATGTGAAATAATATATCGTTAATTGAGCTCAAAAAAATTTCTTTTTCAGAATGCAATAAAATATGCCAGACATGTTACGGATCTGGAAATCAATGTTTGAAATGTGCTGAAAATTATGTGAAAGAAAACAATCAATGCATACCATTTTTTAAATCAAAATATTCAAACCGGATTGAGATATTCAAATATTTGGCTTATATAAGCTTAACAATTATATGTTGCCTTCTCATGTCTAAATCGCCGTTAGTTGGCATGATAATTACAATATTTCTCTCTGTATATATTGGTTTAGCAGAATATGCAAATCTTAATTCACTCAATGGTCCCATTCACGCATTCGAAGAATTATTTTATTAATTACCTATTGTGTTCTATTTACTTTTAATCAAATCGAATTTGGAGATATTTATAGTAATGATGAAAGTTTTTATTTATCAATTCTAGAACTCTAATTGCATTTCTTCGCCTTTTTTAATTAGTTTTTCAGTACTTTCTTGAATAAAAAATCTACTTTAGCAACCTGTCATTAGCTCACAAAAAACTTTAGCTCAAAATTTTTTTTAAATATCTAAAAGGAACATTTTGGAGCAATGTAAAAAAGCATTTCGTATAATTATGTAAAAATTTCATAAAATAAAAATATTTTAACTTACAATAATTGTTGAATTTTAAAACAAAAATTAAAACAAAAAAAAGGAATGAAATCTCCAATTCATCCAGTATTATTTGTATTTATATTAACAATAAATAGAAGTAAATTTGTATATACACATTTTGGGTGAAAAATTTTACAGAAACTTTATTTGATTTTTAAGAATTAAATTAGTTTAAATTTACACTGCAAAAATTAAATTAAAAATAATTTGACAAATGGCCAGGATAAAAATGATATTAATGCAGAAAAAAAAATCGCTTCTAATCATATATTAATTAATATTATAATGAATTAATTTATTCCTAAAAGAGATAGTTTTCTGTAATTCTTTCGCAAACAAAAATAAGCTCAATATTCATGTACAAAATATCAAAAAACATTGTGGCTAAATTTTATGATTTTATCAACAAATTCTAAACAATAATCTTTAAACATAAATATGTTCATCAAAAACCTTTTCAACTAATTTAAAAATTAAAGATTAACCATCAAATGAAGTGTGAGATGAGTAAATTCTTATTAGATGTTAAAAATAGAAGAAACTATTAAAAATTTTTGTAATTACAGTATTTAACGAAAAAAAAAATAAAAAAAACGGACAACACTTACTTAATCAAGTAGAAAGTTCTAGATTATAAAAATTAAATCCATAATTATCTTTTTTATCAGTAATTTTTTTAATATTTTTTCGATTCGCATGAACGCTCGACAAATTTTTTTGAAGTAATTTTGACGAATTTGTTGCTTCAAGGCTATTATTCGCTTTTGATCGAAGTAAATTTGAGCCATTTCTAAAAAAATTATTATTATTATCATAGTTAATATGAGAAATTGAATTACGTTTACTTTCATTCAAAAATTTAGCTAATACTTGATTTGCATCAAGATTATTAATTGGTTCGCGTTTGAACGAATTATGCATCGATTGAAAGCGATTTGATGAATCACATGCGATTGAATTGCGCCGATTGATAAGTGATAAATTTTTGGGAAAATCTTCATCAGTCATTTTTTCAGTATCATCGTTTCGAAAATTTTCAACTCGTTTACTGTGAATGTTTGGCACTTTATTCAAGTTATTTTTTAAATTCTTCTCTTCATCGTAATCATTTAATAGACTTGATTTCGAAATACTTTTACGACTTAATCTGCCTGGTTCGTTCAAATAATCATCAAGCTCTTCACTAAAATGACTTGATAAACTTGGTCTACGTCTATGTCGCTGATGATCAATAGATGACCGATCTGGACTCTGGAATCGAGAATAAAATGATTTGCGTAATATACGCTCTTGAACGGATTCAGTAGAAGGCGAGCCAATTGTAGATCGACATGAAAGTTCCTTATCCAATGGTTTAAATGATTGAATATGGGATTGACACTCATTCAATGATGATAAAGATCTAGCAGATAAAAACGAAGTATTTTGTTTAGTATTAGATGAGATGTTGCGGATATTAGTAGACAAGTCATGCTGACTATTGATCAATGAATGAGATACGATATTCTGATCGCTAAATTGGATTGAAATTGAATTATTGTTGGTTAGGCAACAATTTAAATCATCATCCATCATTCTTTTGTTAGATTGGTTTATCATTAAATTATCATTCAAACGGTCACTCAATGAATATTTGTACTCTATTGAACTAACATTATTGTTCAATCGATTTGTCGGCGTGCATTGGACAGGTGGTAATGGAGGTAAGGATTGGTTACTGTATAATGATTTCTTGCGTCTTCTTTCAGTAAATTTATCTTCATCATTTGATTCTGTAAATGTATTTTTTACGCTTGTCTTAAAACTTGTTCTTGCATTATCATATTCTTCGGAAGTTTTTGTATGAACCGTTTTCGGATCGGTCAATCTACGCTTGAGTTTATTTTTAACTTGTAGTATTTGCAGATCATTTTTTAACTCCTTTAAGTCTGATTGTGTTTTACGTAACAATTGATAATTATCATCCTTAAACTTATTGTTTGATTTATTATTCTCCGAAATTTTCTCTTTACACTCATTGCCATCCTCTGTGTACAACAATTGTATCAATTTTTGAATCTGATTTAACTGATTATTTATGGAACAATTTAAGAATTCATCTTTCAAATCATTCAATTCAGTTTTTTTATCGTTTATTTGTTGATTACTATCACTTGAAAGAGTTTGAAAAACGCTATCAGTCGATGATAGAGATACAGTACTTTCATCCATAGTCAATTCATCCTCTTCCATTTTATCAATAAATTCATCAAATGACTTTCGATTTTTAGTTGATCTAGTTTTTCTTGATTTCGGAACTGGTCTAAATTGTTTCGCATTCAATAATTTTATTGGTTTGTCACCACAATTTTCTTCAGTCAAAATTTTGAAATTTTTATTATCTTCTTTATTGCCATCGTTATTTTGATGATTCATCACTTTTTTATGTAGATCATTATGATAAGTTTTAGTGTTTAAGGAAGTGTGTTCTATCAAAGATGGTTTTATCAAATCAATACTTTTCAAACGATGATACTGAAAAAATGACTGATGAAGATTTTCCCAAAAATTTATCACTTATCAATCGGCGCAATTCAATCGCATGTGATTCATCAAATCGCTTTCAA
>BLXL01011166.1:0-10449 GCA_023170135.1 Acarapis woodi | reverse complement strand
AATTTCAATATCTTATTTTTATTCATGATTAGTTTTTTGCAATGATTTAACTTTCATAATTATTAGTAATATTTAATTTGAATTCAGTTTTTTCATTATTTGACATCGCTCTTAAATTTTTTTGGCCTTATCTTTATTTCCTTTATTTAATAATCAAAAAAATTTTTTGTTGCATAGAGATCTAATTTGGTTATTTTGACTGAATATTTTTTTTTTATATATTCTTTATTTCTACTTTGAATTATTAAACAATTTATTTTGAAACTCACTGAATATTATTTCTTGATACCGTTAATAATATCTACTGATATTAAAAATATTTTTAATGATAAAGTGCTATTGGATCTTAAACCTTTCTTATGAATTAAAAAAAACTTATACTTATGATTTTCTCATGAGCAGATGCTGAATTGAAGTGAAAAAATTTTGTTAAATCTTTTGAGTATAGTTTTGTTCATTGAAAGCTGTATCATAACTAAATGTAATTTTTTCAATACTAAAATTTATCTTTTTTTTTGATCTTTTATTTTTCTGATTAGTAACAAAGTTGCAAATTCAAATTTTATCTTATACTAATTAACTAATTTATACATTTTGAATTATGTAAATTAAACATTTCCAAGTTAATATTGACTTAATATTTTACCATTGTTATGCACACTTTTCATGATTCTGAAACTCAAAAATTCTATTTTATTATTATTAAGCTACTTTTTCACACTGAAGATATTTTTCGGACACACTATTAATCGCTCTCAATAATTCATCCTTTTTGCTCTTCCCTTTTGAATTTTGTTATTACAAAATTATTACACTTATTTTTTGTATCTCATATTATCTCGTAAATTATCTTTCAATTTACATGTGCGTAAGCGTTATTTTGAAATAATTCAAAAAATGAATCTTGATAATAAATTTCTTCGGTGTAAATATGATTGATCACATAGTGTTCCAGTTATTATTTGTAGCTCCACTAACTTTCATTTAAAATATATATAAATATGCATATATTTATTATGAAAATTTTTTCATTTTATATTCTTACGAAGCGTATAAAATATTGTTATATATGATTTTTAATCCAAGTTTGCTACTATTTTTTTATTAATAGCTTTACAGTTGCGGCAAGAAACATCTATTGACTCATCAACTTTGATCCAAAAATAAATTAAACTGATGTCATCCTCAGAATAAATCTTTTTATTCTTTTATCTCTTTTTTATTCTTCACGTTTGTCATTTCTTCTATCTTGTTGTTAATTTAACCTGAATTATTAGCATGCACTTTGTAATCTTAATAGGAGTCATTATCAAACGAAAAAAAATTTTTCAATCTCTCAATAGATTTATACAAGAACCTGCATAAATTTCCTCGATTATTTTTATTGAGTTTTTTTTTAGCTAAAATTATGACGATATCATATAGTATTTATAATTATGGAACCTTTTAGAAAATTTTATGTGTGAATCTAAATGAAATTTCAAAACTATATTTCTCGCATTAAATGGATAACTCTATGCAATTTTCAAAAAAATTTTATCATCACTATCTAGGAAAAATTTTTGAAAAATTTGCTTCGATAAATCAAAATTTTTGTTTGTCGGTAAAAGAAATAAAAGATTATCGAAATTCATTAAAAGAAAATAATAAACTGAGTAAAAAAGTTATTTAAAATAGTTCCCAAATATAAAAATGTATCTAAGTAATATACATAAGCAAAAATAATGTATAAGTTTTTTCGGATAATAGATTGGTTATTTATGATTGCTGCATGATGAATATATATGTTTTATTTCAAATTTCATTAAAATATAAGAAATATGAGAGCTAAAAAATTGTTGTTTTTATTTAGTCGATAATTTTAAATTTATATGAATTAATAAATTATTTATATTAATTTTATTTTTAAATGGAAATTGATTTTGGGTTACTTAGAGAACTTAAAAAAAAAACAAATAATTTCAATACAGTTTTGTCCAGGAACTAATTTTATATGGTCGAAAATATATTTCTTAAAAAAATACTGATACGTAGATGTATATTATGATTCCAATGACTCTCAAACAAAATGATGAATATTAAAAGTAAATTTAATGAAAATACTGTGATTGAGAATTTTTAGAATTTAGCATTATTTTATCGTGACAAAATTTTTTTTTAATTATTTACTAATAATAATAAATAATGTAACACAATATTATTAAGCGTCAATGTTTCATCATATTAGAAATTGTGAATTCATTTAATGATATTATTCATTATTTTATTTTATTATGCGATTATTGAATCGAAAAAAAATAATTTGATTTAAGTCTAGAAATGGGAATTGAAATTTTCATGTTTTTGTAGATTATTTAAGACGATACGTGAAAAACATTGCATTCGGGGCACTTTATTACTAGAGCTGCATCAACTCTTTTTTGAAATTTGAGTAAAAAATTCGCTCTAATCTCAAAATATTCTCGAAAAATTATATTTGAAATAATTTTCATAAAATTCAAAATAAATTTCCAAAATTAAATCATATGAAATATATATACTATAAATTCAAGAAAAGTATTATTTTAAAATTTATTTATAGTAAGTGATTGAAAATATTATTGTAAAGTAAAAATTTCTTCAAATTGACGTTTTAAAGTTTTGAAATATGTGCAAAATACATAAATGCGATAACTAATATAGAAAAATTTTAAATTTTAGATGCAGCAAATTATGATATTGAAAATAATGAGATTTCCCGTTTAAATTCTTTCATTATAAATGCTAATTTTTCTTGCCTAGAACAAAATATAAATAAAAAACGGCTTTGAGTAATTTGGAAAACTTTATTAAGAATCGTAAACAAGCTCTGTTAGAATTTATATGTCTATAATCTAAAGATACTATCTTTTTGCCGATTTTGCCAATTATTATCAAGTTACATTTAAGTTCATATCTGTTTAAAACATTACAATACATTATTCGGAAAAATTTTTTGTAATTTTGGAAAAATTGTACTCTATGAAAATAATTCAAATTATATATAATAACTAGTCATAAATAGCGGTGTATTTGTAACATGACCGTTTGATTATGCACGATGTTCAATATAACCTTTTTTTTGCAAATCGTCAAAAGTAAAGAACTCATCTAACTATACACTTCAATATCATATTTTTTATAATGATATTTCAAATTCATATTTATTTTTCAAGTTTGTAAATTTTGCCACTTCAATAGCCAATTTAATAATGCGTTTTCTAATGAATTTAATCGATTGATCATATGTGACAAAAACTTAAGTAAATCATATCACATTCATTCAATCATTTTGTAATTATATATATTAAAATTATCTGTTATGTTTGAAGTTCTTATTAGCTTCATTATTACTATATTAAAAAAGTATAAAACTAAAATTTTTTTTTAAATTCTTGTAAATGCAAAAATTCAATCAAGCTAAATATTTGAATAAATGAAATTTCGATTTAAATTTTAAATTTAAAAATTTTGATACAAAAAAAATTCGTTATTCTATGATTGAAATTTTCGGAATTTTTCGTTTTGTTTCCTCCTTAAAACATTTTTGATGTCAACTTAACTAGATAAGAAATATGTCACATATAAGCAAAGCAATTCTTTTTAATTAAAAAAAATAATCATCTTTAAAATTATGAAAACGAGATTAAATTTTATCGGTTTGAATTTATTATAAAATTAATTTGAACAAAAAATTTAAGTATGTTCAAAAAAAAGGTTTAAAATAATTAGAACAAATCTCAAAATAGATTTTTCTGATATATTTTTAAATTTTTGATTATTGATGTTGATGAACGAACACCTGGCTCAAAGTTTAGATTTTAGCATTATAGAATATGAAAAATCAATACAATGAAAATTAGATTCTAGGACTTGATTTTCTATTTAAAAAAAAATCGCTCATTCGTCTGAGAAATTATGGCATTTTCTTTAGTGTACATTCAATCAAAAAATTCTATTTAAAAGATTGATAGATGATTTATCGAATTAAATTATCATATAAGATTAAAATTTTTTTTTCTTTTGCTTTTGACAAGAAATTAAAGCATACGATTTTTTTCTTCATCTTATTTCAATTGATAAATAAAGGAGAGAAAAAATTTCAAGCAAGTCTAATGGATAAAAATTGAAAGTCGTTGTTTTAAAAATATTGAAAAAAAGAATGAGAGAAGAATTTAATTAGATAAACTGATTCTTATTTATAAAAAAAAAAAGAAAAGTAGTTAAACAATGAAATACAATCAAAAGAGTAATAAGAATTATAAAATTCACATTGTCTAAGGAATATCTGGGAACATAATACTGATATTTCGAAAATAAATTTGTCAAGATAGAATTAATATGTCTCAAGTATTTATATTTTAAAGACCTAATTACTGATTAAATTTTGTTGAAGAAATTTGCATAAAAAAAATTTGGTTGAAAATTTTGTCTAACGTAACAAATAAAAAAGATGATAACGGTCAATTTTTTTCAAAAAAAGAAATCAAATACTTATGCATGTATCATGATACTTTGCGTGTCTGAAAAAGATTTAAAATTAGAGTCAGTGCCATTGTTTTGATTTATTCTAAAATTCTAATCTAAAAAAATAAGAATTAGAACATTAATCTTAAACAAAATTATTAAATAATGAAAAAGCAATACATTAATTAACATAACAAAATAGGATATACACTTTGTATAAATTAAACATGTCAAAAAAGGTAAATTTTAGGAATTCGCTTTTTGTAGTGATTTTTCTTAGACCAAATGCATCATCTGTATCATATGCTTTATTTAATTCGAAATTCGGAAAAATTTAGATTTGTAATTCATGATTCAACTAATTACCTAATAAAAATTTTGAAACCTGAAAAAAATTAGGGTATAACAAAATCACTGAAACTCTAAATATATTATATAATAATATTGAATTTATTCAATGAACAAACTATAAAATTGTATCATAAAGAATATCAATAATTAGCTTGATTTTTGGTTTCCTTAAAATCTCTTTTCTTTTGGATTGAAAATTAAACAATTCTCAATTTAGAGAGAACTACTTTTGAAGAAATTCAATCGATCTGAATTAAAAATCGCATCAGATTACTTGTCACCACCAACTATAGAGAAAAACAAAATAATAATAATAAAAATCAAACATGAATTTTATTAGTAATTCGAAATTGACTCAAATTCTTATTTTCTCTGTATGCGCCTTACATTTGAAATTCGTTAACTAAAATTTCGAAATATCTATTTGTCTGATTTTTAAGGCGTTTGCCAATATGCAACACAAATTTTTCGAATTTTTTTTTACTATAAAAAAATTTTGATAAGATTAAAATAGAAATACATAAAAATTCTATTTGGCCAATAATATTTATGTCGTAAATTGAATTCTATATTTTGAAGACTGAAAATAAAAAAATGAGTGATTTTGAAAAGTGAATTTTCATAATTGTGTCATTGATAGAATAAATCCACAAGTGCACACAATATTTCAAATGAAATTGTTATCTTTTCTTAAAAGTACTAAAAGATGCACTGTGTACCTTTATTATATCATGAGATTTCTAGTTCCAATACTTTAGAAAAGATTGCTTTATTAATCTAAACTACGTTTTACATAACTAATAAACGAATAATTTTTCTATATGTAAAAAAATATTTATTTTTAATATTTTTAATTTTTTTCATTTATGTGATTATATGTGATTACATAACTATTTATCTTAAGCGTAAAATTGGAATTTTTTTAAAATTATAATTTTGATAAATGAAAATACAATTATTCAAATTATTTCTCATTTATTTTTGAGTTAGTTTTTGTTTGATTTTATTAAATTTTTATTAAGCGATATTTTTTTAATATATAATATGTTATATATTAAGCATCATTAGTTTATGATTAAACAGTTCTTCACTCAAACAATGAAAAAATATTGCAACAGGTAAAAACAAAAATTTTTCTATAATGTTTTCAATAAAATTTTGTAAGATCATTTCACTCTTATCGATTCCCCTGATACTATTATTCGCCAAACAGATTGTAAAAATTGTTTTTTTAATACACGAACAGTTCTGACCGAAAAAAATTTTGTTTATCTCAAAAAGATATTTCAAAAATAATCTCAAACTTAAATTTTTTATTTTTTTTTTCTGAAATATTGAATTATGAAATTTAGATAATCTTAATGATTTAGTGATAAAGTTAAAACAAAAGAAAAAAAAATTATTTAAGCACTTTTTTTATTTTAACTTAAGGCGCGAAACAAAATAAAAAAACATCAAAAAAAAGTATAAATCTAAAAAAAACTATAAAATACTACTAATTAAAATATATCATCAGACACGTTCTTACTGCTCTTGTGATAAACATTATAATTTTAAATTTTTATTAACATATCTAATTTGCTATTGTTTACAATAAGAATAACATTTTATGTTCGATTTGCTTTTTTAAAAAAAAAATTCAGTTTCTCGTGAAATCATCAAACAAAATTTCTTTAATTTTTTTATTAAATTTCTTCAATCAATTTATTTAGATATCTTAATAATAAACTACAGCATCTTATATTATAATTATAAAGAAATTTGGATTGCTAAAATATATTGCTAGATCTAATGACGCAATAATATAAAGTTAGACAAATTTAAAAATAAACTTATCAATAAACTTAGAATTTTTTTTTCTGTGATTACTTTTTTCATGTAGCAATGTTTCCAACTTAAGAGTCCCTAGTTAGATTTTTTTTTGAATAAGTTTTTAATAAAAATCTCGAGCATATTTAAATGGTAAATTAAAAATTATATCTGATTAATAAAAGTTGGCAACTTTAGGAAATACATCGAGAAATTTTCAAGAAAGAAAATCAATTGATAAATGATACAAAATCGACAATCTAATAAAAATATTGAATTCATGGAGAAAAATCTAATGAATCGTAAAGTTCTTATTTGAATTATAATTTGAATTTCTAATTTGGCACTTTGATTTTTTAAATTCTTGAAATTTTAAAAATAAAAGCAAGTAAAGTAAGTAATATTTGAATACTTAAACAGGTTCAAAATTTAATTAACAGTACAACCAATAATATAATGGTTTAATGTTAAAACGATTCATGAACTTATTCAAATGAATTTTGAAATGAATGGCTTGGGCGAATGAATTTGGTTCTTTTGTAAAAAATATAATTATATTCCATTGAAAATTACAGCTGTTCAAGAATTTTAGTTTGAAAGATTTCAGTAATGAAAAGTTATAACTCTTTTTTAATTTAATATTTGACGTTCAAGAAACGAAATTATATCATTCAACTGAAAGAATTTTATTTTAAATTTAAAAATTTGAACTTTACTAAAGTTTCAAACAATATTTGAATTGAAAATCCATGCATAAGCTAAAACATGGTAATAAACAATCAGAGTGAAAAAATTTTTTTCAAAGTTGTAAAATTGCAAAAAAAATTCATCATTTTAATTAGAAAGAAAGAAAAAAATTAAAGATAGAATTTATGTCAAAATCTAGTGAAGAAAACGTAAATTTTTTCACTATTCATTTAAAATTTTTGGCCAGTTAATTATCTAAACAGCATCCATCAACACAGTATCAAAATTATTAGTCAATAAAAAATGCTTAGTAGGCTTGAGAGATGCTTAACATTTTTCGTTTGCATTAAGTATCACAAATCTTAGTCAAAAAGATTTTCGAAAGATATTTAAAATTTTTTGAATTCAAGACAGTAAAAATGTTTAATCAAATCAAAAGTTGAAATAGAAAAAAAAATTTATTGGCTGATATCCTTCTCAATTTTTGAAGTTCTTTGCATAGTAAATAGCATGATATGCATTTAATGTTTATAGATAATTAAATTAAATTAAATTAAATAATTCATATGTGTAACCGCAAAATAGTGGACATTAAAGATATTATAATCACAAAATTAAAAAAAAAAAACAAAAGTTTTATTTGAAGGCATCAGAAAAGCAGAAATAAAAAATTGAAAATTTCATCTAAATTTTTTCAAACTTCATTATGCAACATTTTTAAATGAAATTTTTTTTATTCAAAAAAGAATGAAAAAATCACAGAAACATTTTGTTTACAATTTTTTCATATTAATAAACTTGAAAGTATTTGAAATTTGAAAATAGCAAAAAAAGTTTTTCACTATTTTAAAATATATTGCATATTTTGCTAAATGTATTATAAACTTTACATAAAAAAATTTTTATAATATTCACGGCGCCGCATTACTCTTAATTAAGAAACTATGGGAAAAGAAGTAATACAGATTAAAATTTTTTATACAATATGCTGGGAAAAAAATTACAATAATAAGATAGTATTACATTAGCCGATTAAAAAAAATTTTAAAAAAATCTATACAAAATTGAAAGTTTTCAATATTGTTATATCGTTTTGTACGTCAAGTGTTGCGGTTTTAAATTACGAATATCGACGTTAGAGACCAATTGGTCTAATGATTATTAAATCGGTTTCCTTTTTTCCTAACTCATTAAAAATTTTCTTTCCTATTTAGTTTCTGAAAAATTTCACTCGAAACATTATTAGATTAATTACGTTTGCTTTTTAAGAACTTGATTAGATGTGAAAAAAATTTTATTAACTAAGAATTATAAAACTAAAGAACTAGATAAGTAAATTTCTTAATTTATAGAAATTATTTAGTAAATCAAATTTATGATTGTATTTATATACTGGTTTCATAATAGCACTATTCAAGCAAAAATAATGAGCGTTTTTTTTTTTAAATGTAATATTAACAGGAAACGCAGTAATTAAATTGTGAAAGACAGAAAATAAAAAAGATACAATAAAACGGAAGTAGCTTTATTTGAAGAAAAAGTCGCATTTCGACTGTTGAAAAATCTGTTGAAACCTATAATCTTTAAAATAAATATATATGATTTAATTTAATTTTCTACAACAACTCGTTTACTTATACAAATTTTGTTTGTTTGCAATAATACGAATTTTTTCTAGTAAAGCTAAATAGTTTCAAAATACTGCATTTTTTAATTTAGTTCTATTTTTTTTTGCTGCAAAATTTCGCGCCTGAAAAAACTATTTTCGAAAAAAAAAAAAGAAAATTAGAAGGTAAAATAATAAAATGTAGGTTCATTTTTAGTATGATCATTTAATTTCAGCACAGCAAAGCATCTCAAATAATGTGCAATTATATATAACTTTGCTTTAATGATCATCATATGTTTTAATCATATGAAATAAGCTAATACAACTTAGCAGACAAAGCTGATGAGTCAGATTTATGCGATAAAAAATCATTTAGTGGCTTAGTCAAAAATTTATCGATGCTCAAATTTTTATTTAAATTAAAAAATTGCAATTTATTTTTCAACCTATTAAAAATGATTTAGTTTCATTCTAAAGTTTCACTATCTCTTCAAATTGCTTCGAAAATCGTTTAACTTGTTATTTGACACTCATAATTTTGTGTTCAGAGAGTCAATTTTTTTTTATAAATAGTTTCGATTATTATTTCAAGCACAAAAAACGAAAAAATTATTTTAGAGGTCATTGTATAATGATTAGCTAATTATAGTAACGATTTTTTTTTTCAATTTTTATTTTTCATTAATAATTCAAATCAATAATTTTGAATCTTTAAGCAGGACTTCAAAAATATATAATATAAGGAAGTATTGGCTCTTTTTTAAAAATATATCTAGATTACTTATTTATTATTTGAATTTTTTTTCCCAAATTTCATTGAACCACGATTTTTAAATAATCTATGCCTAAAAGCTAATTTTGATAAATGTCTAAAAACAATAGTAGATTTCAAAATGCAGTTTTTGAGTTTATAAAAAATTTTATTTATAATCTGAAGGAATCAATTAATTTGAATTCGATTCCCTGATTTTAAAAATCAATTTTTTTTTCAAATAATCGCTCACACGATTAACGTTGCCAAAAAAAACCAAGGTCATAGATGCAGTTTAATGATCCGAAAAAAAAAATTTCTTGTCGAACATAAAAATTTACGTCACTGGCTAAAGGTTGAAATCAAATTGAATTATACTTTTGTCCTTACATTAATAGCAAAAAAGCCTACAGACTTAAAATAAAAAAATTTAATTGTCTACATCCTTAAAAGCAAATGTGTCTTTTTTTTTGCAAAAAATCAATTATAATTAGATATCAAATTTTTATTTTAAAAGACCTGTAAGCTAAAAGAAGAAAATAAAAATTTTTGATTTTAGAATTTCAATAGCATGTAAAACACAATAAACTATGACCATTCAAAGTATTGAGAAATAAATCAATATTAATTTATAAATGTGAACTATAAATTCAATTCAAATAATATAACAGGAAATAAAAATTAATCAAAAAAAATTTTGGTTCTTTTTCGTAAAAATATAAAAAGCTATAAAGTCGAATTTGAAATCAAGGGAATC
>BLXL01011164.1:0-10195 GCA_023170135.1 Acarapis woodi | reverse complement strand
TATATAAAAATTGTAAAAATTTAAAAAAATTCTCGAAAAATTTCTAATATAATAAATGTATATGATAAATATATAGAAAAAATTGTATAAAAAAGTGATTATGTGTAATTCATGATATGAATCAAAGTATATAATTGCTTTCATTTGAAAATAAAAATAAAATGTTTTCCATAAAAAGAAAAGTTCGTCAATCAATTAAACTAGTGATAGATCATATTTGATTATGTTTTAAAGAGTCACTTGAAGAGAGATTTGATAAAACGGCCGTGAGAATAAAAATAGGTTTACAAAAGTAAATGTTAATTGGCTTTCTATTGTTTTTTGTGCATCTTTGTTGGTGTATGAAAATTAAAAGCAGTCGATATATTCGACAGACAAAATGAAATTATTAAATTTTTTAGATCCATCTTATGGTCTTATGATACAGCTTATAATATATTTAAAAATTCGAAAGTGCTTTTGAAACTTAAATCAATTTTGACTATTTTGTTTTTTTGTAGAATGTAGAAGAGCATAAATAAAAAAGAAGCCAATTTATAACAAAAGCGAATTTGACCATTTTATAAATCGAATTTAAGGATAAATAATTTTGTAATTTAATTACAATAAAAAAAAAACTCATTTCATTTCAAACGTTTTTTTAAGAATAAAAATCAAATATTTTCAAACTATAATATATGCTTTCAAATAAACAAAAAAGAAGAGTTTTATTTCGTAAATTAAATCTTTCAAATGTTTAAAAAAGAAATTTCGAAGAAATCACTATTCTTTGATAAATTAGGCTGATTATTAGATTATCAATAAATTTATAATAAAAAAGTAGAAATTGAAAGAAATAAAAAATATTGAAATAAGCCTCTGAATAATATATTTCATAAAATTTTTTCATGCAATAAATATTGTAAAATTGTTCAAGATAAGTTATTTATGATCCCTATTTATTATTATGTTTATTTTTTAAGTAAAATCAATATTTAGAGCGAGAAATATTTAATTAGTGAAAAACATTTTTTATAAATAAGAATGATTTATAAAAATTGAAACGGATATAACTAAACTAAAAAAATTTCGAAATTTAAGTATAAAACGTATATCTTTAGTACATTAAGTTTACTAGACATCCTTCTTAACATTGCTAATTTAATTGATGATGATTGTAAATTTTACTGCCCAGATTCATACGATAGAAAAACTTCTTATAAATCAAAATTTTAATCCTATGTCTAAATATTGAGCCGCTTTTCAGATTTCAATTTAATTTAGTTTTCAATTAATTAAATTTAATGTTTCGAGAATTATAAAAAAAGGAATAAAATGTTGAAAAGAAGTTTTTCGTAATTGTCAAAGAAAAATTTAATTAATTTAAGCATCTGCTTGCATAGGTATATAAAAATTGTAAAAATTTAAAAAAATTCTCGAAAAATTTCTAATATAATAAATGTATATGATAAATATATAGAAAAAATTGTATAAAAAAGTGATTATGTGTAATTCATGATATGAATCAGTGTATATACTTTTTATACTTTACATCATAATAATGTTTATAAAATATTAGCAAGGTAGATATAAAGTAGAAGAACATCGTAATTACATTTGTGGTTTAACATCTAAAAAAAGATGAAAGTAACAATTGCACTACTTAATCATTATTTTTTACTATTTTAATTTTGGTCTTTTGTTTATCACTATTTAAAAAAAAATATTTGATGGGTCAATTTTAATGAATAATCAGTTGATCTTATTCATTTAAATTTTCGGATGATTTATCATCGTTGATTTAATTTCTGATGTTTTAATGTTTTACATTAGACGGAAATGATTGGGAAAATGAATTCGAACGCATCGAGTTAGAGTATTTTTGAGAATTTTTCGATATATTTTTATAATTATTTTTTTGTGCCGAATCAATAATTAAATCATTTTGATTATTGTTTAAGTTGAATAAAAAATTTGAATTATTTGATACAGAACTTGTTTTATTAGGAAATTTTAGTCGATCTGATTTCTTACCACTATTTTTAATCTTGTAATTAGGAATTTCGCCATTAATCAAACATGAACTTGATGATTTCCTGCGATTTTTGTAAAAAACAAGACCCTTAATTGCTTTTTCAAGAGACAAAGCTCTTTTGAATGATTGATTAGTGCATGATGGTTGCTCTGGTGAACTGGACACTTTTTCAGACGTTCGCTCTAAAGAGGAAACTTGATCTAATGTATCTGAAACATTCGTTGATATATTTGAATCATTTGATTTATTTGATTTATTCAAACTATTTGATAGTAAATTTGATTCATAGCCACTAGTTTGATTTTGAGAGCAAACTTGGGAACAATCTTGCATACGATTTTCCAGGCGAATCGTTTGTTCAATTTCTGATTGTTCGCTGATTGATTCACTATTTTTATCTAAATTATTTTGAAATTCTATACAAACACCTGATAACGAATTACATAAGCTATTCGTTCCAGATGAATTTTGACAATAAATATTAGTGCAATCAGATTCACGTACAGAGTGATTGCAACTTATTTTTTCGGAATTGATAACAGTTTTTCGATCGTTTGAATCTAGAATTCCACTATTTGTATCTGATTTGAGTTTTTTTTCGGCTTTAAAATTTTTATTAATACTTTGACTACATTTTATACTTCTAAAACTTTGTTGATCAGTGCAATCATCAACACTATTATCTCTAAATGCTTTTAAACACTTATCTTTTAAGCAACGATTTGCAACTATTGTTGTTTGATTATCAATTAAGCTAGCTGATTCATCATCGCGATTTTGTTCGTTACAACTACCAGTAGATATTTGATGGGAGAATTCATTGCATTTCGAATTGGACATTTTTTTAGCTGAATTAGTATTTTTTCGTGATACACTTGAACTGGTTGATATGTGACGATTGGTCTGGGTTAGACAGTAGCAAGCATTGAAATCGCGATTTAAATATTGACTATTTGTAAATTGTAAATGATGGGCTGGTGGTGCACTGCATTGAATCGCATAATTTTGATGCTGAAAATCAATACAATTAGACCATGCAAACTCTTTGTTTTTTTGATATCTTTTAAGTGAGGTATCAATTTGATTTTGACTAAACTTAGCATTATGTCGCATAATTTCTTGTCTAACTTGAAATTCTCTCTTATAATCGTCGCGCATTCTGGATGCGATTTCATCTGTTATCTAAATAAATCAGATAATTATATATTTGTTAGATTTTTTTAAATGTAGGTGTTCTTATATTGTTATTCTAAGTTATCATTTGAATTTTTTTTTAGTTGATAATTCAAGTAATCTTAAGATTTGAATATATAATTTGATTAAAAATTTTATTCTTACCTCACGCATAAGTAAAGGATCTAAATTTGATGCCAACATATAAAACAAAAACCAATCACCAATATTGCCATTTTTACAAATCAAGTCTAAATCTTCAAAATGACTTAATGTACATCGTTTAATCAAGAAGTAACCTCTCCAATTCCATGCCGATAAAATAATCATCCGATAAACTAGCACAAAGATTAATAATAACCATAGCAAAGCTAACCAGAACCAAATAAAAATGTAAATTTTTTCATTTACAACGTTCAAAGTCAACATGCAAAGTGCATCATGTCTTTGTACATCACCAGAAAAGCCGTACGAATGGAATGTGCCTTTAAATAATGAAATATTATTTTATTTTTAGTGAATTTACAATCAAAGATCTAAAAAAAAATTCATACATTTAGTCATTCGAGGAAATATAAAAATAGATGGATCGTAAGAAAATGACGGATCGTGTTTCGCATAACGTAATACTTTTATTCCATATTGAAAGAATTCACCGTCAAAAAACCAATCGGTCAAATAAAATTGAGCGGTTACATTGACAAAGCATAGAAATTCACAGATGAAATATTTGTATGCATATGCTCTATGACAGCCTAGGTGACTATAAAGATAATCATTCAAAATTTCGCGCTTTTTTTCTCGTTCTTCATTCGAGATCATCGATAGTTGCATCCCTATTATATTAAAGGTGTAAAAGTAGATATTATCATTTTTTTAAAAAACATTTAATCATCCTATTTTACCTAAAGTTATAGCATGTAATAGACCACCTTCCCATAATTTCCAAATAAAATAGGGCAAATAAAAAAGAATGGCTTGAATGAAGAGGCTGTATGTGTGCAAAATAGATTAGAGTACTTAAAAAAAAGGCCATGCAATAAAATTATCTTACGCGAAACAAACCCATTGATAATAAGTATAATATTTACGATACTTTGTTGATCTAAATAGATTTCTATTATTGCGTACTGTTTGGACTTTCTTTGTAATTACAGAAGACGCGTTTTCGTTATTTAATAGTGATGTAGTCTGTTGATTCAATTCGTTTTCGAATGCATCATCATATGCTCGTCCTTTAGATCGTTCGATACCTGGATGAGCAACCTCTATACCAACTATTTTTTCAAATGCTTTACAAAACAAAAATGTATTTAATTGATTCATAATTTTTTTGAAATCAAACAATTTTTATGAAAAATCTATACCTGATGGCACTGTGTATGTCGAATGTATCCAACAATATGTATTTAAAACGCTTGAAGGTATATCGTCAGTTTGAAGGCAATCAATTGGATCACCGACATATTGTCTTGAAGTTACAATCAGAGAACATGAAATTAACATAATAGACGTAAAAAGCCAATGTAATCTAAACACACTATTATCAATATATACACTTCGACGCTTAATAACACGTTTAAGGCCTACATGAAAATAAAAATTAGTATCAAGAATTTTTTTTTATTTTTTTTATCTATTTTACCTATAAATAAATCAAGCATCTTGTGGAATTCTTAATTTTATAAATTTTCTATAATAATTTAATTATCAGCGAAATTCGATCATTAATTTATTTTATTAAATAAAATTAATTTTGCATAAAGCTATTTTCTGTATTTATCAAATCAATAAAAAAATTTAAACAAAAACTAAGATCACTTATTACAAGGCACTTTTTAAACAATGGATGAATTTGGTTAATTTTAATCTAACATTTCACAAAATTTTTTCGAAATTATTTAGAGCAATTATGACTAAGATAAACTATTCTCTCAAATTTGTCATAAAATTTTTTGTGACATAAAGATAGTTGATTTTTTTTGAAAATAAATAATGGATCGAAGTGTTGATTTTAACTATATAAAAAATCATTAAGATTAGGTTTTAATTTATAAATTATATTCATCTTTGGTAATTATTTGTCAATAAAACACAAAGAAAACACTATAAAAAATATTTGATCGAACTTTGTCATAAAATTTAGTCCAAGTTCCTGACTTATTAAAATTTATTTTGGGCTTTAAAAAAATTTTTAGCAGATTTATTTGAAAATTTCATTTTTTTCTATTTTATTCTTGAAAGAAATACCGAATTTTTATTTTTTTAGCCATATTAAGATTGGTCGATAAATTGATGAAAAAAACACCTAAATATTAGTATTTTCAAGTCACAATATTCTGATTCTTTAACAAATCTGATTAGTAAGCAATAGAATATCGTGATGGTTATGAAGTTGATTTGCATGTGAAAGGAGATTCAATTGAAATGGTTCATTTTACATTGATGAACATGTGATTTTAGAAATTAGCCTGGAATTGGTTCCGATAAGCGATTTGATTGAAGCGTCATTTTGCCATGAAAAAATTTTAAATTTAAATGAGTCATTTAATAAGAATGCGAAATAATATTTTGCAATTTTTATAGAAACTTATCATTACTTAAAAATGCTTATAATTAATAGATAATTAATAGAATTTAAAAAAAAATGGGTAACCGAAATCATATTGCTTTCAAAACTCAAAACTTTAAAACAATCTTCTGATTTAATAGACTATCTTGATAAGTAAAAATTTTGGCTAAATTAATTAGCAAAAAATAGACGATTATTTGGTTTTGTAAATTAGATTCGTTCCTTAATTATTCAATTTAAAAAAATAATTCGATACCATTTATCAATTATTAAATAATCCAAAAAAATTTTTTTTAACAATTCGATACTTGATCTTTTTATTGAAACAAAAACAATTTAATCGTAAAAAAAAATTATCAAATCATTTCACAATCAATAAAATAAAAATTTTTTTTTTAAAAATTTCAAAAATATACATTATTAAACAAATTTTAAGTTAAATTGGAATTTCAAAAATTTTCAGCAATTTGGAAGTCAAAAATAAAACAAAAATGAATTTAAATTTTGCATTTCAAAATTGAATTGTGTAAGCCAAAGTGTAAGCCTAAGTTAATAGAAAACTTAAGTGCATTCTAAAACACTTAAGCTCAAATGAATGCATTTTAAATCTAAACTCAAAAAATGAAATAATGTTCACTTTGTAAAACTAATGCTCTTTATAAGAGTCCCATACTTAATTTTAAATTTTTTGTTTATTAGATTCTATTTATTCAATATGCTTGAAAACAGACTAACAGAGAAGTTAAATGTGTTTAGCGAATTTTTAGCCTATTTTAATTCAGATCCGAGTCCTTTGATCATTGTCATCTTCACTGAAGGTTTAGTAAACTTTTTTCTTTCGCTATTGCTTCCCTATGATTATAAAGTTATCTTGTGTCTGCATTTTGTTTAGTCATAAATATTTTTAATTGAAAGAGAAAGAGAATTATTTCTTTAGTTTATTTGATTTGTTTTCCACTTTATATGCAATAAATCTTTCCTCAATAGACTAAGGATGTTATACTGTCTTTAATTTCTTAGGCTTAAACATCTATTGTTATCGCGTATAGCTCGTCAAAATTTTTGGAAATTGTTAAAAATTCTAGTAAATATTTTTTCATAAGTGAACTTTGGGTTCAAATATAAAAATTTTTATTCTTTTATATTATTTTATTATTTTGATAAGTTTTTTCTTGATAAATATGTTTTAAAAAAAAATTTTAATTATTTATGCTCGATTTTCAAATGAAATTTAGAGCAAATTAAAATTTGATTATATTTTTTTGTTTGATTATCAATTTTCGAATACACAGACTTAAAAATTTTTATATAGTTAATAATTAGTAAAACAAAATGAGAAATTTAAAAAAATTACAATTTAAAATTATTTATTATTTTTGTACAAATTATAAGTATACATCGAGTATAAATATGAATAAAAAAATTTCAAATTGATTAATTTCTTGCTCAAAAGATATTAATATTTCTTTTTTTTGTGCAATCAATTATTAACCTGAATAAATGATAAAATAAATTGCTAAAAATAAAAGAAAGTAAGTTTCTAATCACTATTAAATTATTCAAATTTGAAATCAAAATGAGATAGATTTAAATTATAGGCTTTAGATATATGAAATTCATTATTCTAATAGAATTATTAATTTAAAAGCTTCATTGGAAGAAAAATTTCCTTAAAGTATTAAAAAACATTCATTATCTTTTTGATTCTAAGACTTATGTGTCGTGTATCCCATCAATTATTATATTTTAATCAATTAGAAAGAACTTAAATATTCAAATATATTATCTAAGACAAAACGATGTAGGACTCGTGTAGTTTTGTAAATAAAGTAGTAAACTATTTATTATATATTCTTTCAACGGTCTAAAAAAAATTTAGCCTCAAAAATTTTTTTTTACCCTATCGCATATGATTTTTATAATTGAATATAAAAAATATATAAAAAAAATTTGAATTAGAAAAGAATAATTTTTGAGAAATTTCGAAACATATTTAATATGATCAAATCAACGATTTTTTATCTTAATTATACTAAAATTAAGCGATGAAGAATAAATCATCAAATTAAATGCTTCCTCATTTAAAAACGATAAAATTTTTCGAAAAAACATGGTATATAAATAATTGTTGCATTGTCGTCCAAAATGATTCTTTCAAAATTAAATTGATTTAAATTTTATATTTAGATTGTATTTAATTGAAGAATTTATTTTTCTAAATAATTCACCAAATTATGTTCAAATATTCTCTTAATAATTTATATTAAAAAAAGACAGTTCATTGATTTCAAAAATATTCAAAAGCGGTAGAATTTAACGTAATGATTTTGATTTAACTCATAAATTAATGAAAATAATTTAAATATCAAAAAAATAACTTAATAAATATGATCGAAATGTCGATCCGCATTAGACATAATGATAAAAACAAAAAAAAAATATTTTTATCTTTCCTTTTTTGTTTTCGATTATATGTTCTCATTATTACACTATTTTATTCAGCTATTTGACATTATACTCTAAGATTTTTACCGTTTACAAGTCATGAATTAAAATATTTTCATGGGTTTGAATGATTAATAGATAAAAGACTAATTATTTGCGATAAAATCTAATTTGTGACATATTTATAAATCGCTAAAATTTTTTTTCAAGAGGATATTTATAAAATTTAATATCATGAGAAAATATTTCAACATATATGACCCTATTTTTTGATAGAATAATGAAATCTAAACATTAGTTTTCATGAATTTAATCAAACAGGAAGTGAGCATTGAATTCCTCTAAGGTCTAAATCATTAGCCTAAATCTTTCGAATAACGCTCTTTATGAGTCCATGGTTTTTAATAATAATTTCTATTATCTTCAAATTAGTACTCAAATTTGCAAAAATAATATCTATCACTATGTCTGGAAAATTTAAATTTTTTTTCTTGATAATTCGGTTAAGAAAAAAATTTTTCTCACTTATGTTAAAAAAAAGCCCTTGATTGAAACAGCAATATATTGGCATTCAAAATATCTATTATGATCGATCGAAAAGCCCCATTTATTAGAGTAAAATTGTTTGAACTTTTAAAATAATGATATACTTAAACTTTATGGGAGAGTAAAAATTTTTTTTTTTTTTGTTAATCAAATAAAAATATATCCATGAAAAAAGAGTATACACAAATTAACAAAGACTTAGATAATTTATGATCATATAATATTCGATAAGAATATAGTATCAAAATATTCCTAAATGAAAATCGTGAAATTTAATAAATTTATCATCTAAAATAAAAATAAAAAGCAAATTTTCTTATATTTTATGTAAAAAAGAAACAAAATTTATACAAATTGAGTTTTTGAAAGTAATTTTTAATAAATCAAGTGTCAAATTTATTCATTTTTTTTTGTAATACGCAAAGATTGAGAATTAAAAAATTTTTGGTGAGAAATCAAAGAGTTGTAGATTTTCTTTTTTATGTTTGCCAGAATTTGTTATAAAATTTTTTTAACAAATTGTATTAGTATGCACAAAAATCTTAATCTTGAATTAATAACTAAAAAACTCTAAACATAGGTTCATGTAGAAGATGATTTTATTGTACCAGGAAAAAATTGGTGCGGTATAGAAAAATTAGAGGCTTCCTGGATTGAAAAATTTGAGCGTTTTATATTTTTTTTTAATTATTACCATGATTTTTTCGAATATAATTTGACGATTTAAAAATTTTAAATATTTTTTTTTCTTCAGCTAAATAGATAGCTACACTATTTAGAGAAATCATTGCAATTTGTGTTAGTCAAAAATGCAAGTCGTATGGCAAAAATAAATGCACAACTAATTAAATTTAAAATTATCATAAATATTTAATTTCAAATCATGGTATCAATATACTTCTCAAAAATTTTTAATCATTGGTTTGCTTTCTTTCTTTTTATAAAAACTACGTTTATTTTTTAGAACATATATGTGATGAAAGATTAATTTTTATGTTTTTAAATTTTTTTAGATTTAATATCCTTTCAATTTTAAATAAACAGAATCAACGCTCTATTTCAATACAAAAGTTTTTTTCCTAATAATGCTTTTCAGAATTAGGGTGTTGCGAATTTTAAAATTAGAAGTAATTTTTTTTGAAAAGCTTGATGTCAGAATCAAAGAGAATAAGCAAATGATTAAAATCTTTTTTACAAAGTTCTTTGAATGATAAAAGTCTCCGAGTGTTAGACCTTAGTCTTGTAAAACATTCGAGAAAAAATTTGAGAATCAAAAAAAAGATAAAAAATGTTGAAAAAAAATCTATTAGATAGATGGCTAGAAAAATTTTTTTTAGACCGTTGAAAGAATATATAATAAATAGTTTACTACTTTATTTACAAAACTACACGAGTCCTACATCGTTTTGTCTTAGATAATATATTTGAATATTTAAGTTCTTTCT
>BLXL01011162.1:0-10814 GCA_023170135.1 Acarapis woodi | reverse complement strand
AAAGTTTTTGTGTCAATGACATTTTTCAATTGAAAATTAAATAAATCAAATTTTGAGTTTTGAAATGAGATCTTTTTCATTTAGGTATTCTAATTTTTTAAGAATATTTGCAATCATTAGAGTTGATTGAACACTGGCAGCCTTAATCCAAATTCTTCCATTCAAACCAATTGCACTTTCAAATTTAAACTTGATTCCTAAATGATCAAGTAATTCATTTTCAGTATTTAATAACCTAACAAAAACAAGATTTGTAAATTTTTTTATCTTATTATTAAATTTCATACTTACTTTCTGACTACGTGTATCGGTACCGTAATCATGTAACCACCTTGTGGCAAAACACCAAGGCCTTCTTTTTTACCTCGACTAGTTACACAAACAAGCTCAGTTTCTACGTCTTTGCCAGCTGTCAAAATTCGAGCAAAGACGAGATCTCCAATCTATGAATAGATTATTAATAAAATTATTATGAAAATATAAAGCATACCTCTACGCAGCCTTTATTCTTCTTAGTTGCGCCTTCGAATGCAAGTAAATTAAGTATTGCATAATCACTTGTACCAATGTCCATTTTTGCTTGAAAGGCCCCTTTTGATGCGACAATTCCTAAAATTCTTTCTCCTTTTACAGGTACGTACTAATGTTTAAAAATGTAAATAAACTAATGTTAATTAAAAATAAAAACAAGATAAATTTACTTGCCCTCTTCTGCATTGAATCAATCCAAAATGCATCGGGTGACGTTTTCATCTTTAATATTCCAGCCTTTGAACAAATTTTTAAATTATTTTTCAAAATAATACCTGGACCAATCATTATTTTTTTCTTATTTTCATTTATTAAATGATCTAATGTTTCACCAGGTACAACAATTCTTTCGTCAGTAATCATTTTTTAAATATGAGAATTGTTGATCTTTTCAATCACTATATTTCCTCAAAAATTATCTTAATTTTTAGACAAAAAATTAATAAAATAGATAATATTTATAAGTCACTCATGAGTCAATTTAAAATTGATGTGTCTTAATAATATTCCAAATAATCATTCAAACAATTAAAAATTAAAAGAAATATTAGTGAATTTAAACTGGAAAAAATCAAAACAAACGTGTTTCAAATGCAGCTGAATTTTATGAATATTTAAAAAAAATTTAGCTGCATTTGGCGCCATAAAAAATGGCTTGTCGTTTTTTTGCACATTAATTTTCGATAACAGATGGTATTACTTTTAATGTGATTTATGGGACTGCTTTTATGATATTTTAATATAAATCTTTTAAATTTTCTTACAAAATTCATTGTAATTATTTAGATTTCTTGGACACTTTAAATAATATTTACTAAAATATAATAATGAGTTATCTGTGAGAATTATTTTCGAACATTCTAGAATTTATTGAATATTACAATAATTATCTTTTCAAGCTTCAATAATTTGAACTAATAAAATTTGAACTTCCGAATAGTTAATTTGGTAAAAGTCAAAATATCTCTTTTCTTGTTTACTTGGATATTTTGTTTCGAAATTTTTTCATTTTACATATTAATTATTATATGAATTAATAGATAAAAATGAAAAATAAAGTTAATAACAGATGACAATTCTGAATTTGGCGGCAATTGGAAAACTTTTTGCATATTAGCGATTTAAGATCAAATTCTGACTATAAGGCAGATCAAATGAAAATTTATTTAAATTATCATAATTGCTTTGTGATAAATGACGTTGAAAGCGTTGCCATCTATTATAATGATCAGTACGCGCTGCACTTGTATATTTGAGTTTTAAACTATTTCATTTGGAAAAAAATCAGCTATATGCATGTCGTTCGACTTACGTAAACATATTAAACTTGTGTAAAGAAAAATGTGAAATATATAAGATTATTAGACACAAAACTACTTGTTTGGGCACTTTTTACGTATGAACGAAGGTAAGTAAAGTAAATATGAAATTGTCTATTATAAGTTTGTTTAGATCCGGTGTGTCTTTGATAAACGGATCTAAACATTTGATTACTTAATTTAGTTATTCAATTTTATTTTCGTTATTTATTATTAATTTTTAGGTTTCTTTTTTAAAAAAAAAGTCAATTCATTCTTATTTATATTTCATTTAATTTTCAAATATCGAGTGTTCAAGTCAAATAATCCAGTTAGATAAATAACTGAAATAATTTTTTTTTTAAAATTTAATAGATCACTTTTTTAAAAATTTATCTTTAAATTTTCTTTTTAGAGCTCAAATTTAAATTAAGTGTGAGATATTTAAATAGAGAAATATTCGAAAATGGCCGCACCTTCGGATAATAATAACGTGCCGCTCGAGCCAAGTTTGAAAAATGTCATTGACACAAAAACTTTAAGATGGATCTTTGTTGGCGGTAAAGGAGGTATGTATTCTTTATTTTTATTAAGATAGATTTTTCTATCTATTTCAAAGAATTTATATAACTCAATTTTGTTATTTTACATATTTATTTATTTCAAATCAGGTGTGGGCAAAACAACAACCTCATGTTCATTAGCCATTCAATTGAGTTTCAGTAGAGAATCAGTATTGATAATATCAACTGATCCAGCACACAACATTTCAGATGCTTTTGATGAAAAATTTAGTAAAGTTCCAACCCTTGTGAATGGATTCAACAATTTGTATGCAATGGAAATTGATCCAAATTTGGGTATCAACGATTTACCTGAAGAATTCTTCAGCAACAATGATCCAATTAAAGGGATTGCAAGAAATACTCTTTCTGAATGGTTGAGCGCCTTCCCTGGTATTGACGAAGCAATGAGCTATGGTGAAGTAATGCGTTTAATCAATTCGATGAATTTTTCGGTTGTCGTATTTGATACGGCACCAACTGGTCATACTCTCAGATTACTCTCGTTTCCCACTGTTATCGAAAAAGGTAAAATTCTTTATTTCTTATGACCACATACTTATGAATATTTTTTACAATCAGGTTTGAGTAAATTTCTCAAAATCAAAACTCAAGTTTCCCCAATGATCAATAGTTTTGCTGGTATTCTCGGTATAAATAGTTCGTCACCTGATTTGATGTCAATAAAATTAGAAGAAATGTTACCCACAATTAAGATGATTAACGAACAATTTAGAAATCCAGATTTAACTACGTTTGTTTGTGTTNNTTGTTTGCTGTCATACACAACATACTTGAACAACAACCAAATAATGATCTTTATGATGTTAAGCAATTGGCTATCAAATGTTTCTCAAACTGGTCACAAAATCTAAACACATTGAGTTAGTAAAATTAAAAAAAAAAAAAGATAAGAATTTACTAAAACTAATTTGCTTTTTTTTAGTAATTGAAGGTGATTTATACGAACGTAATTTGATTTTAATACTTAATGCAATGAGCGATGAGGAATTGATCAGTTATTGTTCTGAAAGTCTAATTTCAATCTATTCGCAACATGAAATACATAAGTATCCAAATACTGTTCTAAAATTTATCGTGCAGATTGTAAAACTTGAAGATTTACTTAATGATGCAATCAAGAAACAGCAGTCCAACATTTATTCGGCACTTTATAATTTATTTATACATATTGGTGAAACTCATTCAAGACTTATTTTAGACGCGATTTTGACAAAAGAAGAATATCGAGATAGTATACTTAAGCTTATCACATTTGTGCTTCAATGTTCAGCTACTGATGGCTATTATCCGGTAGATGAAACTTGTTCTGAACAGGCATTTAATTTTTGGTATACTTTGCAAGATGATATTATCAGCAGTGATCGAGATAAGGTTGCGAGCTATCTCACACTTTTTAATCCATTATATCAAACATTAATGGATACATTAATCAAGAAAGTTCAATATCCACCTGATCAAATTTATGAACAGGACTGGACGAATGAGGATAAAGAAAGTTTTCGTTGCTATAGGCAAGATATTGGCGATACATTTATGTACGGTTATAATATGCTTCAAAATTCAATGCTTTCCATTCTTATTAATCACTTTAACGTGTCTATTCTTCAATTGTCTAACAATCTTAACAATATGCATCAAATCAGAAATCAAACAGATAAACCCTGGCAGCACTTAGAAGCAGTTATCTTTGCATTTACATCGATTAGCGAAAATATTGATGCGATGGAAAGCATACACATAGATAATCTATTTGAATCACTTTCACAAATACCACTTGCACAAATCTCAGCACCCCGTTTGACTGCGTCAATCATGGAGATGTTCGGCGCTTACTACAATTGGATTTATAATCATCCTGAATTTTTACCCAAAGTTCTTACACTTCTTGTACTTGGATTAAAAAGTGATCATATTGCTGTGGTGAGTTCTACAATGGCGTTGAAAGACATTACAAGGGAATGTCAGACACTTATTTTACCTTATGCTAATCAATTGCTCATTGCATGTGAAGAATGCTTGAGACCTGACTCTAATTTTAAACCCAAAGAGAAATCACGTCTAATGTGTACAATTGGTCAAGTACTTTCAATTACACCACTTGACGTTACTATGAATTATTTAAATATTATATTGCCACCTTTATTGGCCGGTCTGGCGATTGAACCGCAACAACAAGATAGTCTAACCTCATTGTCTAGTTTTAGTCAAAAAAATAATATTCTGCATCATATTAGTATGTTGACAATGTTATTTACAACATTGGATCCAGAACTTAAACAATCAGATCCAGAAGATGGTGGCAATGAGTTGGTTTGTCGACTTAAGCGAAAACAAGAGAATCGAAATAACAAAATTGAAACTCCACATCCAACATTACCCATTTTTAGAGAGGCCCTTCCACGTTTGATTCAAATAGCTACCAAATACATAAATGAAGAATCGGTAATCGAAGCATTTTCAGATTGTTTAAAAAAAGCAATGTTCAATCTTCTAGATCATGCCAAACCATTAGTAATAGACATATTACGTGTATTACATGATGTTTATACACAATCATATCAGCCAAGTTTGCTTGATGTACTCAAACTTATTATGATACTCTATTGGGAAGATGCAGATTTGAAGCCAATCTTAAATTATTTTTATAAGCAACTGTGCAATCAGACAGTGAATTTTTGTTGTCAAGATGCAAAGCAAAAGAGTTCGCTAATCGAATATTTTTTCACGAATGCACGTTTAATAATGAAAAAAATACCCGAAATTTATCGTACAAACAGCCATCAAGATAATCAAGATTTACAGAGTATGTTTAATTTAGCATCTAATGCTCTTGTACTTGCTGAAATGCCAACTGTTCGATCGGCATCTAGATTTCTTAACGAATTCATAAAGCGAAGTGTAGAATCAAATAATGAAAATTTATTAATTATAGTAAATAATGAAGGACAACATTTAATGAATCGAATCTTTGTAGTTATTGGCGGTTTTCATGATTCATCCAAATTTAGCGTTGAATTTATGGCTGATTTGCTATTATCTCTTAATCAACATCATTTCGATAAATATTGTAGGTGGCTTTCAGTTGTATTTACCGAGCAGGAAAATTTTCCTACAGATAATATAAGCAAAGAACAACGACAAAACTTTAGTAAATTGCTCATTCAAGAGCCCAAAAACAAATTAAAATTAAAAGAAATACTCTCTGGCTTGACATTAGCCCTAAGAGGATTTAATTTCAATAATGCTGAATTTTTACCTCAGTTCTAAATCGGCTTCGAATTAAATAATTGTACATTGAATTCAATCAATTTTTTTTTGTAATTAGAAAATGAATTGTTGATCTCTTTTTTTCTCTGTGTCTCACTTTTTCACTTTTCGACTAATTTAGTATTGAAATCTGAAAAATTCAGAATTTCGACTTTTGGTCAATCATTAGTCCTTAGATCATTAAGATGGGACAAATATTTCCAGAGATAATTTATAATTAGATATATTTTTTTAATTTTATCACTTCGATATTTACATTATTTTGTAATATATTTTGTCTACTTTTTTAGTGTCTACTTTTTAACTATAAATATTTTTGTTATGACAATGAATTGTCTCTCTCTTTCTACATTTTGATTAACTAAATTGATGATTATTTTTATTCGATTTCAAATTATCTTTTCTTTCTCATTTGAATATAACCGAAGAAATTTTCAAATTTTCATTCAAGATACCTGTAAATGATTAAAGTGATTAATTCATTAATTTCACTCTTTCATTTGATTATTTTTTTGCCATATACTTATCAATCCAATTTGATTTTTCTTTTAAGTTTGCATGCAATTGATTGTTCAAAATCGAGTATTTAGAATTTTCTATTGAATTTTTTTCTAATGATTTTTTAATATGGTTTATTTCTTGAAAGCTACTCTTTTCAACATGCAGACATTTTTTACTACTTTGACCAGTTATGTACCTCGAAGATAAATATTGATTTTTAATCGATATTTCGTCATTGTTAATTGACATTTTTTCGTTATTAGCAATGCTTTTTTTGATTGAATTGCTTATCTTCAAATTTTTTTCATTACTTGCGTAGTCATCATTTGCTAAAAAATAAAAAAAATGTAGAGCAAACTATGATATAAGAAAATCGAATTGCTTTTACATTAATCAATATAATCATTTGTTTCAATGTCCACTCACATTTGTTTTTATCCAAATTGAAATCATGCTCATTTTTTTCACCTAAACTGTTATTGAAATTGCTCGAATCATTATTAACACTCATATTGTTCGCGATCTCATCGACCTTGCTTGCATTTATTTCTAACATTTCAACATTATATTTTTCAGATGATCTTGAACCAGAAACCATAATTTTATTGCTCGATTGACTACATTGCTGCTGCATACTTTTGAAATAATTATGTTTTAGTGCGCTTGATACGTTTGGCCTTCGCAATGGACTCCAATTAAGCAATTGAGTAATTAAATGAATTACATCGGGACGTGCACCTATATAGCAAATATATGTAAAAATTATGAAAATTGGAAATTCAGTAGAATAAAACTGCCTTTAATCTCTAATGGTTGAGAACTGAAAAGAGGAAATTTGAAGTTCAATCGGTGTGCTAAATTCAGTATATCACGATCTCGTTTTTCATCTGGGGTACCGAGTTGAGAACATATTTTAAACAATTGATCGACTTCACTTTTACCTTAATTTTTAAATATATATTTGATGAATAAATTTATAGTTGACATATGAATATATATTAAATAAAAAATAGTTTTCATAAAGTCACCGACCCGGAAATAGTGGTTTCAATTTATACAATTCCGCTAAAATGCATCCAACAGCCCATAAATCGATTGGACTGCTGTAGTTAGTGCTTCTGAGTAAAACTTCCGGTGCCCTAAATTTTAGAATACAATGGTAAACAAATGTAATTTTTTTAATCAGTCACAATTATAAATTTAATAGATTAACTAATTGATCAATTACCTATACCATCTCGTTGACACATAATCAGTAAAAAAAGGTTAGCATTTATTTTTCAAATAAATACGCTATGAATACTCATCTTTTGGGAAAGTTAGTTCGTGTTTCTCGGGCTAATTTTAAAATGAAATTATAATAAAAAATAATGCAAAATTACGAATAAATTTTTATGATTTTACCTAAACCGAAATCAGCTATTTTTAATAATGTAGGTCCAGAGCATAAAAGGTTTTCCGGCTAAAAGAAAGGTTGTCAACATTTTTAGTCAATCAAAAATTAGTCGTTATCTAATTCTCCTAAGTTGCCTGGATAAAAGAATTCATAATACTACACTTCACCCTGTAAAAGAAACAAATATAGTTTTTCAAAGTTAGAAATTTATGCATAGGTATCCAACCTAATAAAACAGTCGAAATAAATTTTTAGAAAAAAAATGATAAGTGTAAAATTTGAATTGGAACGAAATAGAACATAAAGCCATTAAGGTAACAAGTTCAAACTTTAAAAAGTTATTCAAACAATTAGGCAAACTGGCTTGACAATAAGATTTAATTATTTTTAAAACTAACTTTCAAAATTTAATAGTATGAATAATTTTATGTTTACAATTTAATAAAAACAAATTTAAAACTAAAGTTGTGAAATTTATAATTAAAAAATTTTTAAATTATCTGTAAATTAAAAATTGGTTAATAAACAAAAATGTTTATTAATTGTTTGTTCAATGGCCATTATATAAGAATTTTTCGCCAATTTAGGAATCACTTTACCATGAAATCAATATTAGGCTATCAACTTTTCGAAACGGCCATTTCGCGAATAAATTAGAACTCGATAATGCATGCAAGTATGATTAAAAAAATTTATATATCGATTCAGAGAATTTAAATATAGATTATAAGCTTCTAGAGGTAAAAATTAACTGTTCAAAAATTCTAAATTTACAACGAATCTAGTGAACAATTGATCTTGGTAATGGCATTTCAATAATTATAAACTAAATTTAAAATATTTGATTACTAAATTGCCAAATTTTCAAGTTCAGAGAATATTTATATTATGATTAAATCACCTAGTCAATTGGATAAAAATATAAATAATCATTCGAAATAAACATAAATTAATTATTTTGCCGTAAATATTAATTGGATCAAATTATTATCAGCTTTTAAGTGTTTTATTGTTAGTAATAATTAAATGCTATTTCAATCGATTCATAAAAATAATTAATTTATATTTTTATCTACAAAAGAAAAGTTAAAATTAATTAATTTGAACAGCTAAATTAAAAGAAACCTTACATAATCGAAAGAATGCTTGTCAATTATCTATTGCTTCATAAATGATCTAGGGATTAAATGTTGTTTAGATGCCATCTTAGCTAGTGTGATATCAAATAATTTAAATAAATTATCGCTCATAAAATAAAAAATAAATATATCAAAATAAGGTTATAAAGTGAAGGTACATTTTACAATCAATTATTAGAAGTAAAATATACCTGAATTTTGAGTAAAAAATGTTAACGCTCTTAGATCATGGTGCATTAATAATTAATCATTTGTATTTTCAAAAATCAATGATCTGAAAAAATAAAAGAAACAAAAATGTAGGGCGAATGCAAGGAAAATTTTAACTCGCAAAGGAAAAAATTTTTGAATTCTAATAAGCTATTAAATTTTTGAATAAATATCAAATTCAAGTTTATCTAAACAATTATTATAATCAGGGTTAATTAGTTGGCATACACATTTTATCCTATTTTATTAATATTACTAATCAATCAGTTCTATCTCACATATTAAACATTTATTCATTGAAAAACACAAAATTTAAATATTCTAAAAAAATAAAGAATTTAAACAGCAAAAGGAAACAGAACTTAATATCGCGATGCATAACGTTATTCATGTGCATATAGCTCAATCCTTGAAGAAGTTGATAAGCTAAATTGGCAATCACATTATCTGGAAATGGTTTTTCTCGATCTTTAATTAGTTGATATAAATTTTCAGGCATGTATTCAAAAACAAAGTAGAGTATGTTATTTTCTCTAATTACTTCCTATAAAAAAAAAATTAATTTTTAAATAGATCACTTAATTTTTATTAAACTTTTATTCGATAAGTAATTACTTTGAGCTTTATTATATTTGGATGACTTAATTTTTGTAATGCTTTCAATTCTCTCAAATTCATACATTCATCCCATGAAAAAAATTTCTTTTTCATCCTATAATAAATTTTTTTAAAAGAATACTCAATAAAATTAATAAATTCTAGTTAATTTCTCTCAAAAATTATTTGAATTAGCAAAATAATTACTTTTTGATAGCCACTTTTTCGCCGTTATCGACTTTTTGAGCTAAAAATACGGAACCTGTAAAAAACGTATGTATCTCAAAATGTAATATAATTTTGAATTATTGATATTTATTTTTTTACCATAAGTACCGTCGCCCAATTGACTTATAAATGAGTATCTATTCATTGTAAAGTTTGAACATTTTCAAGCAGATAAAAATTGATGAATTAATTTATTTACATTTTTACAAATTTAGAAAATTGATAAATGAATGGAAAAATTAAATTTAAATTTTTAAAAAATTTCGATAAATTGAGACAAGGTAAATAAATAAAATAACATTCACAAAACAAATGAAGAGCAGAAAAAATTATTCAGTGACTAACAAAAAATTAAACTTTGAATTTTCTTTTCTATCAAATGATAGGACTTTTCGATATTTTTCTTATGAAACACACACCAATACTAATAATTCGAATGATTTATATCAAATATAGGTAGCGGAATTACGTTGATTAACGACGGCATTAAAATTGGAAACCAAAACAAAAAAATTGAACTATATGACTTTGAAAAATTTATGACCAAATATTCTTCAGGTATTTTAGTTTACTGGATAAAGTGAAATTGTTTGGTCATGAAAATTTATTAATTAATTTAAATGCAAAGAAAAATATTGCTTAATTTTTTTTTAAAAATTCAAAATTTTGTTTTCTAATATTTAAGTAAGAATTAAATTCAATAAAAAATTTTTGAAAAATATTCATTAAGAATAAAAAATGGCAGAGTGAAATTTATTTGATTTGCGTTTTTCAATTAATTGCATTATTTAGATTATTCACCACTGAATAGTATAAAAATTAAACAATTTAAAAATAGTAAAGGTAAAATCATTTGAAAAAATGCTTCAATTTTTAGAATAAAATTAATTTGATAATTATTTACTTGAATTTACTAATTTTCAATAATATCAGATCATTAGATTTTTCGATCTATATTTATTTTAATTAAAAACCTTTTCTGAAAATTTTTTTTCCTTTTTGTTCATAAAAATTTAATCATTCGAATATTAACAAATTTCTTATTCAAAAAAAATATCTT